>BJBW01009495.1:0-28533 GCA_004320125.1 Scolopax mira | reverse complement strand
AAAATGTCAATGAGCAAGCAGTGTGCTCTTGTGGCCAGGAAGGCCAACGGAATCCTGGACTGCACAGGGAAGAGCGTGGCTAGTAGGTCCAGGGAAGTCATTCTCCCCCTCTAGTCTGCACTGGTGAGACCACAACTGGAATACTGCATCCAGTTCTGGGGTCCCCAGTTCAAGAGAGACAGGGAGTTACTGGAGAGAGTCCAGCAAAGGGCAACAAAGATGATTAAGGGATTGGAGCATCTCCCTTATAAGGAAAGGCTGAGAGAGTTGGGACTCTTTAGCCTGAAGAAGAGAAGTCTGAGGGGAGACCTTATTAATGCTTATAAGTATCTAAAGGGTGGGTTGAAGGAGGAGGTTTTCAGAGGATGTTCAGAGACTCTTTTCAGAGGTTGCCAGTGAGAGGATGAGGGGCAACAGGCACAAGTTGGAACATAGGAGGTTCCACTCAAATATGAGGAAAAACTGCTTCCCAGTAAGGGTGACAGAACCCTGGAACAGGCTGCCCAGGGAGGTCATGGAGTTCCCTTCTTTGAAGATTTTCAAGACCCACCTGGATGTGGTCCTGAGTGACATGCTCCAGCTCTGGGCAATCCTGCTTCAGCAGGGGAGTTGGACTGGATGATCTCTACAGTCCCTTCCAACTCTAAAAATTCAGTGAAATTCAGTGAAATACACCAAAGTGTATTTGAGTTGACACTGGCTTGGAGATTTTTGATCGTTGTGGTTGAAAAAACATAAATGAGTACAGAATTGTATCTTCTCTCAGTTTATCCATAAGACTAAATTGGACCTAAGACTAGAGGGCCATGATATCAACATACCTTTATAGTGTACCACTGTTCTCCAATGCTCTTACTTTCACTCCTTACTTCTTGCTGATGTTTATTCCCCCATATCCAGCCTTATCAATATTTCTTCCATTTCCTTTTCATCCCTTTTTAGTAGCTATTATTTCTTGTTTTGATACTAGTGAAATATGCTGTAAAGCAATAGCAGTTTGTTGTTCCCTCATTCTGGCACAAAAATTGTGCTCAAGTTGCTTAAAGAAAGGCATATATTTAATATAGTTGATCTCAATTTTATCTCATTAGGTTCTTATTTTCCATGTCTGTAAGCAGGTTAGACTTTTAGCAACATTTTTACAGGAAGAAACATAATGATATTTGGGGGAATAATTTGAGACTACTTTTTCTTGATTTTTGAGGGAGAAATGAGGGATATTCATAGTTGTAGAGAGAAGGAGAAAGTGAAATTTCTAGCTGCTTTCTGAAACTAATTTGGTCACACGGGTAGTAGTGAGTCAGGAATGAATTATCATCAGGACACCAAGAAGTTTTTTATCAGCATTTCTTTAACATAAAAGATAACATAACCTCCCCAAACTTAGGGAATCAGCACAACAGAGGTACAAGAAGTTGGGGGAAGGAGTAAGCCTTTAAACAATTGCACTGATAAATCATGATATGCCTCTGTGTGGCGACAGCTACTGTGTTATATCTGCCACATTAAGATCACAGACCTGACTGCCATCCCAGTCACGTAGCTATACCTTGACACAATGCAGGAGCCAAATCCCTGTAGAGCCTATTTTCTTCTGCTTCTGTGCAAGATGAACAGAAGCTGGAAGGAAGATTAGGAGACTAGCAATGACTCTGAAGTTGTAAGGGGGCTGCATACAAAGAGGAACATTTTCCTTCACGTGGAACACACAGAGATGTTCAGAGATGTGTCCTATAAGTCAAGGGGAGAAAGAGGGCTAAGCCTTTTTTTTTTAGTTAAATGAAACTTAAGATTGCATGGCATGAGTGAACCAGGAGCCAGTTCATCAGCCTCCTGTGTATCCCTTAAGGAGATCTGACAACACTCATTAAATCCTGAAATTAAATAATAATACTGAATCTGCAATTATATTGAAACTAGTAAATTCAATTAAAGGGAAGGACTATACTTTAATTTGAATGTCTCACTTGGTGTTCTTTTGGTACATGTAAGTAAGAAGATAAAGAGAAAATGTATGTTAAATAGCTCTTTGTTCAGGCTATGCTGTGTCATGTGAAGAACACATTCAGAACTTTGCATAGAATAGTACAACAGAGTTCATAGAGAAGGAACAAGTGCTTGGAGAAGACATGGTTTCTTTCTCAGATTCATACCTTTTCTTCATTTCTATGTTATCCTTTCCATAATTTATGGGGTTGGAAGGGACCTCCGGAGATCATCTAGTCCCCACTGGAGCAAGTCTACCTAGAGCAGGTTGCACAGGAACTTGTCCAGGTGTGTTTGGAACGTCTCCAAAGAAGGAGACTCCACCACCTCCTTGGGCAGCCTGTTCCAGTGCTCTACCACTCTCACAGTAAAGAAGTTCCTCGTCATCTTTAGGTGGAACTTCTTATACTCAAGTTTGTGTCCATTTCCTCTTGTCCTGTCACTGGGCACCACTGAGAAAAGACCAGCCCCGACTTCCTAACACCCTCCCTTTAAGTATTTGTAAGCATTGATCAGATCCCCCCTGAGTTTTCTCTTCTCAAGACTAAAAAGACCCAAGTCCCTCAGCCTTTCCTTGTAAGAGAGATGTAACCCAGGCCCTTAATCATCATTGTGGCCTTTTGTTGTACCCTCTCCAGCAGTTCCCTGTCCTTCTTAAACTGGGGAGCCCAGAACTGGACACAGTACTCCAGGTGGGGCCTCCCCAGGACAGAGTAGAGGGACAGGATGACCTTCCTCGACCTGCTGGCCATGTTCTTCTTGATGCCCCCCCGGATGCCATTGGCCTTCTTGGCCACAAGAGCACATCGCTGGCTCATGGTCATCCTGACTTAGAGTTTTTGACATTGGATTTCACCACATAGCTACCTGATTGATCAGTTTCCACCTATGTTTTTTATAGTGATGGTTTTATTATAAATCCATAAGAAAAGATGTCTATCAGAGAAAGTTTTGTCTATTACTTTCTTTCAAAGCATGGTAGATCCTTGGATGTTCTCTGGCATGTCAAGGAATCAATTGTGAGTCTGTCACTTCTCTTTTCTGGCAGAGAGTTGGTGTACAAACACATGGCATCATCAGCAGCTGCAATTACTGCTTCCTTCTATTATAAAGGAAAACAGTTTTCTTGGCTTCTTTCCACTGGAGGCCATGGGCTTTGATCAGAGAGCAATGGGCGGCATGTCCCTGAAGCTCTGACTAGGATAACTAAGATCTAAAAGCTGTAGTGATATTTTCAGACACACACCAGCCCTTAGCAGGCATGAAAGCTGCCTGTTCAGCAGGGTAACATTAATCACCTGCTCACTCTGCTTTTCATAGTCAGTTGTATTTTGGCTTGCCTGGGTCTCCCTGTGCCTGCATTGGGAGTTTAGGTGTTCACTTTGAGATAGCAGAGTTGGCTTCAGGAGGCAGATACTTTAAAAAGCTTTTACATTCTTAGCATCTGCTTAGCTCTTCGCAGCTGCCATTTTACTTCGGGCCTTGAGGGTAGATTGGAAGGAAAAGAAAAATGGCTTTCAGGATGGATTAGTTTTGGGAAGAGTATTCCGCGCCAAGGGCAGTGCAGAAAGAAGTAAACATTCAAGCAGACAAGGATGACATCATTTATTCAGTGGAATTGACAGGGGCAATGTGAGAAGCTGTAAAAGCAGATAAGAGGACTGAGGTTTGAGGGCAAGGCATTAAAACTGGAGAAGGAAGAACCACACAACAATGTTTGTCTTTCTGAGCAGTCCTATGTCTAAACTGCACCTATCCAGGCTACATGCCCCCACTTCAAAGTGTATGTCCTTGCATCCCTGCTGGAATGTCACCTGAAATGTGCTGTTCACAGGGTCTTTACTGGTTCATCTTGATAGTCTGAGCTTTCAGAAGAGTGGTGCAGAAACAAGAAATTCTCAGCTCCACTTTTAGGAGAAAAATTGCATTATATGGATGTGGAACATTGAAGCACAGCTTTATTGGTTAAAAACAGTAGAAAATTAGTCTGATAAAGTGGGTTGAATAAAGATACCTGAGTTTGAATTGAAGAAGGAATTGATATTTTCAGGATACTTAATAATTTAATATTTAATGATTTAAGAATATATCATAATTTTCACCTCCGGTGAAAAAGGTTCACAAAGGATTGTGCATAGAATGAGTCTATGATATTCTGGGGAAAAAGGACAGTTATTTTGCTTGTGACTGTAGCAAGTTTCAAGCGCCAACAAGATCAATAGGAGAAGCTGGAATGACACCAGCTGTGAGATGAGGCCCAAATATGGAAAAATGAGAACAAGGCTAATTCTGTAAGTCATGGATAATTGCTGTCATGAGTAAAACTAATCTCTGTGCAAGGCTTGATATTCCTCCTGGAAACCAGCCCATTTCAGTCTCTATTGGTCCAAATAATAATACCTTCTCCTCTGTATGTCCTACTTGTGCTGCAGTGTAAGTGGTCTTTAAAAAGTTTTCTATTTTCTTCTTCTTGATCCTTTTCTGTAATGTAACTTAGACTTGTGTGCTTGATTCATCTTGGTTCATATATGCATATATGTTCTAAGTAAAATATTATTGATATGATATCCTGTGCAAAAGATCTGATTACTTCCCTAGTCCTTAAAAGGGAAATTTATTTACCTTTTTTTAATATTAGACAGGTATCGTGTTCAACTACCAGTAGTAGTACCAATAGTAGTAGTCTTGTTTTCTTCTTAAGTCTAGGTACTGAGACAGTCAATTAAAGAGCAAAGTTGGCCCAGGAGCTCCATGGACTGGAAAAAACTTCTCTGGATGCTGATTTAGAATACTGGTGATCTGGACTGTTTATCATTCTCATTGATTTGGTCTACAGCATCAGTCCAACATCTACCCTAAAAGAAGGACATTGATGTAGAGGTTGAGGATTCACATTCTTTGGCTGCTCTTCAAACCCAACAGCCCTGACACTTTGTTGCCTTCTACAGTTTATACATACATATCCTGTTCTACAATTATTCATTATCTTCTAATGGAAAACAGTCACTTTTACAACACATATGAAGTCCAATACCTACTTTCTGCCTATAAAGATTTCATTGGTTGTACAGGAAAAGATGGGGAAGAATGAAAGGACTCACTGGATGCCTCACGTGCACTTAACAGAGATGGCACCTGGGCAAAGCTCTTCTTTCCTGACCACAACCCTGAGAAAAGAGAGCACCAGTAAATTTGTACTTCTGTGTGGAGGTTTGATCTGGCTTTTTATAAGAAAAGAGATATTTTGTGGGCTTGACCCAATTCAAAACAGGTTATAGACACAGCTCATGAGATGAGCCTGCCATTACAGCCATTGGCTGCACATGGACATTTTCAGTTATACCTTGTAAGGCATTTATGTGGTAGGGTTGGTGGTGCTTTTTTTTGTTTTGTTTTGTTTCTTTGTTTGGGTTTTTTTGGTTTGGTTTTTTTTTTGATGTTTCATTTGTGGGTTTGGTTTTTATTTCAAACTATTATGAGAAAGGAGGAAGGATGGGGATTCATGAGCATGTTGATATGCAAGTACACAGAGAAATATGATGTAGGAGTGCAGGCAGAGTAGATTAGTCCTGGGGATTTTCCTCAGTAGCCATAAGTGGTGATGATCAGCTGATTGTTTCCTATGCAATTAGGCTGGGTAGAGAAAGCTCATTTTTCTACAAGTTTGTATGATATAATTTATTTCATTTTTCATGTTAATGCAAGACCCACCAAAGCTAGAAATTAAATGGTTTAAGATGCTGTTATACCCCTTATTGAGTAGTATTTGGTATTATACTGGTTAGCTTATCTTGATTATCCTTTGTGGCTGGTTCAGTACCTTTTTTTACCACTGCAGTAAATATTTTTAATTGTGATTTAAAGAAATGGCAACAGCTTCTGTGTTTGTTTAGATTTTATGGCCCAGTTATTGTTTCTCATTTTCCTAGCTGAGGATAATTATTTTTTAATTAATCATATATACACCAAACATCATTTCTAAAAAGGACTATTAAAAAAAAAAACATTTATAATGGCAAACATGCCATTTGTTGAATTACAAATCACGTACTCTGATTATTTAGTTATATTGACCGTATGGTTTTTTTTTTACTGTTGTTAAATGGATTGAATAAAGCAGAGAAGAGGTGTGCAAGGTATCAATTCAACATATTTTTGTTCCTTTAGAAAAGGCTAGGGAAAAGAAACTGGCAACTTGCCTTGACATCAACCATCTGTAAATTCATCATTTTTTGGCTCCCTAGGTAATTTAGTTTCAGCCAAAAATGAGCATTCTCAATGTTGACAAATGGTCTTGCTACATTTCCCCAACAAAAGTAGTTTTGTAGGAGATTTGACCTTATAGAACTCTTGTTTCCCTTGAAAAAACTAGAGGTACAAGAAAAAGTCTCTATGATTAATTGCTGCTATTGCCACTTCTTCAGCTATTGGTTCAATTAAGAACATGACAATGGGTAGTTTCACAACACTGCTATAGTTCAGTTACTGTTTCATAAACGCTAGGGAGTTGAAATATGAACTTTCATAGGAAAACTTTTCCTTGGTGAGGATCTCACAAGATTTCCTGATACCTTTCTTGCTCTCCTATTAATGTATGCATTACTTCTGTTCCATAACCACGTCACGTCCCAAAAATATTGTAGGGTGACAGCTATATTCATAGTATCCTGGATCATATTCAGCTTCTATGTTATGGGGTGTCCATCTTTGATCTAATGATTCACAGAAATTGTTACCTTCCATTGAAAGGTTTCTCTCTTCCAGAGTGCCTGATTTTCCATTTCACCATAATAATTCTAGAGTTGAGGGTAAGAAAAGTATCACAGAAAGATTGTGTAGTCTCTACCCATGCCTTACACAAAATTAAATCCATTATGTCATTGATGCAGATGTTTGCCCAACTTTTTATTGAAGATCTTCACAACATCCCTAGGTATTATAATACAATAATAAATCCCCTAATACTACTAGACTTTCAAAAATCCTGCTGCAATTTCAACCCATTATTACTCATCCCACTACATCCCCCTAGGGGAGGGGATTACCCACCCCTACTACATGTCCTAGGAAACAAGGACAACAGCTCTTGGTTTGCTTCTTCCTAACACAGCACTTTTAATGTGTTTGAAAGTGAGTATAAATTAAATAACTTCAGTTATTTTAGTTTTCCCCAGGTGTTCCAATCTCTAAACCTCAGACTCTTTCTCTGTTACCTTTTGAATTTCTTCCAGTCTCTACTTGATAGCCAGCTCCCTTCATTTGTGATGCTCAAAACAGAACAAATTTGTCCAACTGAAGTTTCCTCGTTAGATATGCTCATTTCTTCTTTTTATGCATCCCAATAAGGTAGTGTCTTTTTCACCACCAATGACAGTGTTGATTTTGTTCAGCTTGGTATTGGCTATGACAGATCTTTCCTGCAGGGCTGGACCAGTCGTTGTCCATTGTGAAATTTTATAGATATTTTTTTTTCCACACAGTTGTTCCCTATTATTTTGGATGAAGTGTGTCCTTTTTCTTCAAGATTTTACAAGATTAGCTTGAATTCTAAACCTCAGGCAAGCTTGCATTCTCCATTTCTCTTCAGCTTCACATCATTTGCAAGTTCAATAGGCATACCCACTCTTCTATAATTCAGGTCATTAATTAGCATATTACAATGCTGGGCATAACCATGCAGAACTTCACTGGCAATAAATCATTGATAACTTTTCAGTTATCAACTCAAATCACGTAACTTTTGTTTGGACTGTACATTCTTAGTTGCCTTTAAAAAGTGTCATGTTAGTGTCAAAGGTGCAATCACACTTCATACCTGTCATAACCCGGTGTGTCACAGTGTTTAAGTGTAGATGCAGTCTAGGTTTCACAGACAGTCAGCCTTTGGAAAATAGGAAATTTCAATTCATTTCACTCTGGGATTAGCAGCTTTGACACAATTATAGACTGATACAGCTGCTTCAAAGACATCTTGAAAGATTTTTATTGGAACATTTTCCTACTGTCATAATGAAATGTACAGCAACATTGGCATTAAGTTTATGCTTTAACACATTATCTAAATGAGTTCTGAGGAAACCTTGTCTTCTAAGAAGTCTTTTATGTGCTTGGTCATGTTTCCTTCCTGATCAGTTCTGTTGTATATGTTTTCCAGAAGATTTGGTTTATATGTGCTTCATTTTCCAAGATGTATCATCTTGTTCATCTGTCTTGCATGTTTACTTTCCTTAACCTCACTGCTTAGTTGGCCTGGTCTTATTATTTGGTGTTCCCTGTTTAAAATTCAAATATCTATATTGCTTATAGTCTTTGACGTAACGTTAAATCATTTTCATGTGGTTCATTCTTTGCCATTGAGAGCCCAAAGACATTAATCCACAGATGTGTAAAGGAAATTATTTTCAAACAAATAATTCTAAATATTTATTCTTTTTTCTTGGTTCACTGGCAGCTGTTAAGCAAACTAGTCTTAATTCTATGTTTGGCCCAAAAAGTACTTTAGGAAGCTGAATGCTTTTCTTTCTACACTTTTTCCTTAGGGATCTGCTGATAGGGACTATTGGAGGATAATTAGGCATTCATTCAATACCCAAATACAGTTTATGGATTTGTAAACCGCTCTTCTCAGATTGTGCATTTCTTAATATTGCACCTGTGTTGTTCCCAACAATAAACTGATTTTTCCAATAACAAGACATTTCAGTATAGAATAAGTAATGAGGAATTTCCAAGAGGCTCTGATTTGAGAATCCATTTTCGGTCTAAACGTGTTTCCTACTAACCAACCCATGATTAGGTAGGGGCTTATTTGGACTGGGCAAACAAAAGTGGCCATGTCTGAATGCTACATCTTTAGCTTCTGAGGTGCAGATTAGCATAGCTATCAGACCTCATCTGAGCTAGTCATCTAGGCAGAGATGTGGTGTGGACTTATTTCTATGCACAATAAAACCTGTTACTTAATGGCAGAAAAGCTAAACAGCTTTCTACTTTCGCAAGAACAATGCATGGTGCCTTAATAATTTCCAAATTCTTCACCTTCCTACTTCCAAGGAGATTGTTACATATTTTAAATTCTTTTCTTGATCACAATTTTCTTTTTGTTTTTTTCCCCCAAGATTCTTTGCTTATTTCTGCAATTTTCTTCTCAGTTGTTTTTAAGAGCTGTTCTTGGCCCTTCTCTTCCTGATGATGATTGTGTCTGGCTGTCACTTTGGGTGGGTGGTGTGGAACAGCAGTCATGGCCAGTAGATGATGGTGTAAGACTTTTTTTTTACATGCTGTTCTACTCAGCTATACATTTGTGCTCACCTCTGCCACTAAAAATTCATTTTAATAGTAAATGAAGCATATTTCTAAAACATTGCACATTAGCTGCATAGTTAATGTTGCAAATCCATTTTTCTTGTACACCTGGAAGAAATCAGTGCTATTAACTTCTTATTTTCCCGAAGCATTAAATTTACGCAGGACCAAATTAACATGAAATTCCTCTTCAAAAGACTCTATAATAAATGAATGGGAAAGTGCAGTTAAAGATTTGCCGATAACAACATCTTCACTATCGACAAAGGTCAGTCTTTACCCACAGCATGTACAGGTAATTAAATAATGGAATACCTTTCCCAGGATGAAGGATATTTTTCCTTTCCTTTTTGGTTATTTTGTCAAGGTTTTGACAGCAGAATTTAGAGCTTGATGTAAGAATTACTCAGTAATTCTCCACAGCCCATGGTAAGCAGGAAGCAGATGAACCATGTCATTCTGGTTGGCCTTGAAATTTATGACTACAGAATTATAATAGTGATTAAAAAAAAGTTATCTAGTGCAATTTTTCCATTTTGTTCTAAGGAATCTATTAACCAGAATAAGGATCTTGAGATGTGCCTGTTTATGTGTCACAAACAGGCACATAAATTTCTATACAGGCACTTCCCCTCTGCATTACGAACCTGCTAGCCACTTCTTTCTTCTCAGTCCCTAGGATGTCTCTGTGCCAACTGCTATAAATCCTTCTAGCAGAAAGAACCATTAAATAGCTATAAGTGTTTTAGTTTTCCTTAAAACAACCTTAGAAGCTGGAAACAAGCAGAATACTAAGCAGCATTCAATGAGCCACTGCTCTATGGACTAGATGCGAGCTTTCCTCCTGATGTCAGATTGATTTCCATGGACTGCAGTCTATAAATTTCCTAAATGTTGACATCATGATATCATACCTTAGTTCCCTGTTAATTTCAGGGCTGCAAGTTACTTGAGACATGTATGATAACATCCAATTGTAACAGCCAACTGCATTCATCTCTATTAGCTGTAGATATTTCACCCATTGGCACTAATTTTCAACCTTCTCTTTAACTCACTTAAAGAAAGGGTTTAACTCCACAGAAACATTAAAACCTGCTGCCTCATGTCCAAAGGAAATAGTACCATCCTTAGTTAAAGCTGGCCACTGCTCTTAAATATCTCAACCCTAATATCCTAACATGAAAGCAAAGAAGTGTCTCCATGAAGTATAAAAAACGTATAACAAAATAGTAATTCATCTCAACCATAAAAAATAAATAAAATGAAGCACAAAATGAAAGCATGTTTTCCAACTGCAGGAAACAATAGCATTTTATAGAAATGGGCTTGTGTAAGAAACAAAGCTTTATCTAAACTATGTTTCAGTAGACTTAACACAAGACTATGATTTTGTGACACATTTTCTGGGCTACTTTCTGGGTTCATACAGCTCCTTACCACTTCTGGCGGAAATTCAACGAAAGCGCAAGCTTCCAATTGGCAAAACTCACACCCAGGGATGGCTAAGGCATAGAAATGCAGCGTCCATGTAAGCAGCCGGAGGTGTGAGCACACTGGAGTTTACACCAGCACGCGCATTGCGAACACAACTCAGGAAGTCTATTCAGAAACAGCCATTAATAAAACTAACTCAGGAAAATAAACCACAGCAATTTGATGGGAACCATGTGACGGCCCTGGCCTGCTCCACAGCTCACTGACGCAGAGTCCAAGGCTACGACTGCCGAGCCGCATGTGGCTCTTCACTGCTCAGCATGGGGCTGTGTCTCAGGTCTGAGCAGTCAGTGTTTCGCAGCCGCTGCCTGGAGGAAAACCAGGCAGTCTGGAGGAAGGATTCAAAGAGACAGCCTGAGACATGTAGAGGGGCACAGGAGGGTGGCAGTGAGTGATGCTGACGGAGCCGGATGGAGCGAAGCCAGTAGTGGAAAGATAATGCCATATCTCCAGGACAACGGGAACTGCCATCCAGCCCAGCCCTTGCAACCGCTGGTCCTTGTAACCCAGTGGCAAGCCATGTTGGAAAAGAGAAACTCATCAGCCTCATTTTCACCCCTGAATTCAGCCAGTTTTCACACCATTGGAGTTAACACCAGCGTGAAACGAGCCGTCCAGGCACAGTAAAAGCGTATGGGTCTGGAGTGGTCCTCATAAACCTCCCTGCAAAGACTTGGTACTTGGTTCAATGCTGCTCGGCCATACATCTCAACTAGGGGTGTGAAACATGACCAGCTTGTTATTCCTGACTTGGCAAAGCAGCTAACCATGCATTTAAATTAGTTTGTGCTTTAACTCATGCTCAACCTCTTGGCTGCATTGGGGGCTCTGAGGCAGCAGGAGTGGCAGTGTTTCCTCCAGAGGCCTTGTGCTGTGTATCTGGAATGACTGAGGGATTTCTCTGGGCTCCTGTCTTGGAAAGGGGTCTCCTCCCTACCACTGCTGAACAATCTGCAGGGCTGGAGCTGAAATATGTTTGCAGGTTCACATGGAAGAAAGTTTGCTTGGTTTCTTCCCTCTGTCCTAGGGACAAGGACCATTGCTCCCCAAAGCTGGCACTTCACAGCAGCAGTGAATTCACACTTTCAAAAGAAAGAGTGAGTGGTAAGACAGAATCAGGATTTCAGCATACAGGAACATTTTTCTTTTTTTTTAATTGACAGTAATTATCCTAAGAGAACCTCTTACTCCCACTCTCTTCCTCAGTCTTCCTGGCTCCATGGGTGTTACCCCATCCATCCCCAGGCTGTATGTCCTCTGCCAGGGTCTCCAACCCTCCATGGTCACAGGAGCCACAGCCAGATGGTCCTGCCAGTAAAAGCAATGAGATGCTGCATGAATGCTGCAGGTAATATCCACTGGGGCTGATCTGCCATGTGCTTGCAGGGGTGATTTTCTGTAATATTTCTGTTTCAATGCTCTGCTCAAAGTATTTTGAAAGCATATAATCACTGGCATGGTGTGAGCTATCTGATTGGAAGTGGGTTTTATAGCACAGGCATATCAGGGAGAAGAATGGGATGGAGAAAGATCTCCTGGGTTATCACTGAAGGACTCAGTCCAGTGCCAGGGACCAAGGGGTCAGAAGAAGAGGCCAAGAAGTTTAATTTACTCCATCCCAATCAGCATCAACCTGGAACACCAAAACAGGCATTTGCCCCAGCTGCCTTCCCGGGGAGACCCTTTGGCACACGATAAGATGTTTTGTCTTAACTGTGATATATAAGTTACTTTGTTGACATTCCTGCCTTCCCACCTTCACCTCCAGGATTGGGGTTTCTAAAAGGACTGTTGAAGAAAAAGCTGATTTTCTCTCCTTCCCCATTTTATTCATCTGAGAAGTTTAATCATTAATGTGAGGTGTCTCTGAGCATACAGAAGCTAGTCTGCAACCAAAACCAAGATGAGCAAATCTGAAAGTTTCACCTATGTCTACTTTTTCAGGGCTGCATTCAATTAAAATAGAAATCCAAATGACTTGCCTCCTTTCTCATTGAGAGTCGGCAACTATACAGAGGCACAGCAAGCAAATTATGTGATTATTGCTTTTCCCAGAGAAATTGTTCTCTGTTAAGATGAGATATTAAAGTCAGGGCCTGCTGTGCAGAAAACAGGCTGAAGCCAGCCAAGCTTTTGGATGTTCTGCAGCAGTTTTTACTATTTCCCAGCAATATTGTCAATCTAGCTGTGATTGCTAGTTGACAGGAAAGAAACACACCTACAAACATTTTTTGGGGAAAAGTTAGGAGTTTTATTAGGTACAAGAAAAGTAAAATTTTACTAAGAAATGAAAGCCTTTGATCACCAGTTCCTTGTATATTTCAATTTTGTGGTGACTTTATTGTTCATGAAAAGTGCCAAAGTGGCACTGCATCAATGTAATCTTGGGCTCTCTGAAATATATTTGTACCCAGAGCATGTGATGATGGGGAGGGACTCCCTCTGCAAGACAGGAGCCTGGGAGAGCTGCTACTGTTGGAGTGGGCATGGAAAAAAGGACAAACCACACAAAGCTACACACCATCACATCAGTGCCTTCTCTCCCCCCACTGTGGCTGGGCAAGGGAGTCTGAGAGAGGAGCATGAAATGGTGATCAAATGAGTGAGCCTTATGCATAATGCATGAGTTGAAACAAACCTTTGTACCAGACAAGATCACCCATTGAATTTCTCTTCAATGGACCATTGCTCCCTTACACAATCCAAGATCCATCTCACTCCATACTGTCTGAATGGGAGCAGCACCAGCTTTTCTTATATTATTCTGAAACAATACTCTGATCTTTCTTTTAGTGGCAACTATGCAATTTGGGCTACAGAGCCCAATCAATCCCTACTTCTTCTTCTAAGGATGCCAGCAGAGAAGCTAATTACCACCTCCTCTTCAACTGTAGGTTCATTGTCAGCTAGGGACCGGGATGAGACCTCTATTCACTCCCCAATATATTATGTTCAAGGACTAACCAGACTGACATTAGTCAATACTGACTTAGAGAAACTCTTTAACAGTCCTGGAGCCAACGACAGGCTAATGCAGGAAGGATGGGGCCAGGGAAGGGGGGAGGAAATGTCCCACTGCTCGTTTGGGAGGCCTGGAATGGTTAATTTCTCCAGCACTCCCTCCAAAGAGAAACTTCTTATGAATTGAAGAAGGAAGGAGAAGGAAAAAAAAAACAACAAAAAACAGTATGAAATGTGGACTAGAAAGGAACATGATGGTTTTAATCTAACAACTAAGTGAAAAGTCCAGTTCAGATTTCTAAAATAAACCACTCTCCCAAATTCTTGAAGACTTCAGTTAAGCCAAGCTTTTAATTTCAAATAAAAATAAATTTTTTTCCTTGTTGTCTTTTTCTGTAATCTTTCTTCCCTCAAAAAAAAAAAAAAAAAAAAAGGATTCAGCTATCTTACTTTTTCTTCAGACCTTTGTGTTCAGGTCACCAGTGCCAACTCAAATATAAGTCCAAGTGATCTCATTAGAGAGATCCAATGTGGAGCCCAGGGTGGGGAGATGAAATCCCACATATATAAAAAGAGAAGATTGTATACCAGAATGAGGCACCTTAGAGGGGAAGAAACAACAGCAGCATCTTCAACCTGCCCTCCTGCCATGAAGCTGTATCAGGAAGGAACAGTTTCCCTGACATGAGACAGTCTTGCCATAATGCAATCAGGTGGGGGCAACTGAGTGTAGAGAAAAATGGCTGAGCTGTTAGTTAGCTGAATTTACTTTATTTTCTTTTCCCGAGGCAAAGAAAATAAACATTTTCTCACATTGGATGATGGACCCTATATATTTATCATCTGTTCTCTTCTTGCAACAAAACACCATTTATCCTTCCTTTTGTGCTCTGTTTGAGGTAAGAAAGGATTTGAAATCTGCAAGTCTACGTGCACTTTCATGTTGCTGCTGTCTTATTGTATTTTCATTAAGTGTGTGTTCTTTAAAAGCTCCCGAGGCTAAAGGGCCAAGTTTCCTGTTGGGGCCCGTTCACAGAGGTTAATGTAAGCATAATGCCACGTAAAACGTTGCCTCTGGTTTACAGCAGCAGGGGATTTGGCCCACTCTACCTGAGCACCGTATTAAGTGTAGTGCAGGTTTTCAGGATCAAGCAGGATGCTGCTATAGAAGTTTCAGCAGGCTTCAGCGGTTTGTGGGGAAGAGGCAGGTGAGGGAAATGAGGGTATTTTTTTCTGTTGTGATGAAAAACGCTCCACTGGCAGCTGCAGACATTGAAGTCCTGAGTTTACCCAAAGAACACATAGGGACTGATCAGAGGCAAAACCGCACTCACTCCCACCACCCTTCCTGGCTTGGTCTGCCTCCAGCCAAAGAGCCCTCAACCCTGACCTGAACTCTTACATCGGGGAGGATCACTTGGTCTCCACATTCATTTTCCTCTGGCATCTTTTGTGAAGGCAGTCAGCTGACAGGTCAGCTCTTGATGGTGCTTTTTTGTGACCTGACAGCTGCCCAGTGAGAGCTGAACAGAAAAAAAACCCAAGTGTCTCCTGAGCATTTTTCACTTCAGTCATCTCACAGGTATCAGGTGGTGGCAACATATCCCTGATAATACCCTGGGAATATCAGATGGAGCAGGCTAGAAGTCAGAGGTTGACCCTGAGCTGTGCCAGTTCTGGTATGACACTAGTATCACCATCAATGTTCTCACAAATAGCCAAGTGTCCCATCTTCTCCTAAGGGCCTTCAGGGAGATATCTGGGATGCCTATTTAAAGGACTATTTCTTTACTTTGGTTAGAAAAGGCAGAAAGATATTAATTCTCCATAAAGAGTAAAATCCAAATATAAATTCAAGCTTTCTGATTACAAAAATCTCCTCGCTCTCAGAAACAGAAAATTTTGTGTTCGTTCACCACTGTGTTTATGTTGTTTCACTAGTTACAGTGACAGCCTAAGGCTCAAAATTTGTTTATATACTTTTTTCACCTTCAAAGTGAAAGGACCTTTCATGATGTTTCTAAGCATCGGCAGAGCCTGAATTTGCTGTCTCAGAAATAAATGGAGGAGAAGGAACTATTAAAAAGAATGTCCTTTCAAGGTAATCCAGGTTTGGGGTGGATGGGGTTGCCCTTTGCTGATCACCCAAGTTCCTTGAATGAACAGGTCTGTAAAAATTGTATTCAAAGTGATATGGGGAAATGAAATTTCTTAACCTCAGAAGATATGTATGTTTGATTCCATTAACCAAACTCATGCTCTGAACATATAAATTTCTCACTGAAATGTTAAAAAGATATTCAGGAGCTGTTAGTAACTCCATCTACTTATCAGCTTATCAGTCTTCATTAAGGTAGCAATTAATGTGCATCTCCTATATTTGGGGCGTTAAGACCTTCCTATAGAAAACCATTAGCTGTAACAGCCAACACACTGTATAGTGGTATATAGGTACTGCACATAGCGGCAGCCTGGGGGAAGCTTACATGACAGCTGGCTCTATCTAATCACATTTGACTCATTTCATAAAAACTGAAAAGCCTTATGTTGAAATATATGTAAGCAAACTCCCTGGTCTATTAAAGCTAGTTAAAGATAGAGGCTGAAAGCTGAAGGAATAGTTCCACTCAGCAACTCAGAAATCATAGAATTGTTTGAGTTGGAAGGGACTCTAAATGTCATCCAGTTCCAACCCCCCTGCCATGGGCAGGGACACCTTCCACTAGACTAGGTTCCTCAAAGTCCATTCCAAGCTGTCCTTCCAAGGATGGGGAAGCCACAGCTTCTCTGGGCAACCTGGGCCACTGTTTCACCACTCTCACAGTAAAGAATTTTTTCCTAATATCTAATCGAAATCTCTCTTCTTTCAGTTTAAAACCATTACCCCTCATCCTGGCACTACACTATCAAAAGTCCCTCCCCATTTCTCCTGTAGGCCCCCTTTGGGGACTGGGAAGGGCTCTAAGGTGCCCCTGGAGCCTTCTCTTCTCCACGATGAACAACCCCAATTCTCTCAGCCTGTCTTCACAGCAGAGGGGTTCCAGCCCTTGAAGCATCTTTATGGCTTCCTCTGGACTCACTCTAACTTCCTATGTTGGGGGCCTCATAAACAGGAAAAAAATTGAAACCTCCCTATTCTTTGAATACCAGGAACATTTAATGGTTTGCGCTGTATCAGTTTGTGTCCTTGAATCCATACTTCTAGCTGTGGGCACAGGCTGGATGTTGCCATCTCCTGTCTTCTGGAGGCAGAATGATGTGGCACAATCGGTGCTGGGATCTCCCTGGCATACAACAAGGCCACACACGCAACTGTGTCCAAAGTTGAAGGAAAGCCTTTTCATTTGGATTTCTTCACGTTACATGAAACCATCACTGCCTTGACTCCTTTACTTTCTGGCATGACTAGGTCATTCATGAATGATCATGGATGCTTCACGCTAGCCACAGGTTGGAAAGCGTCATATCTTCTTTGTGATTTGGAGACCCCGAGGTGTAATAACCCAACTCTGTTGAAACCATGGGGTAGCTGCCAAATCGTGTTACATGGGTGGTTGTCTCTGTAGGTCCTGCTTGCTGAGGCAGCAGCCTCAGGGGCTCCCCTCTGTGCCCTTCATGGAGGCAGATCTCTGTGGAAATGGCAAGTGTTGAATGCTATTGCAACTCATAGAGTGGGATCTTTCTGTCATTAAGGGGGCCGGAGGAAAAAGTCTCACTCTTCAGCAAGTAAATAACTAAGAGAAAAAAGACCACATTACAGCCTCCTGTCAGGATGTTCTTCTTGCCATTGTTTACAAACTGCAGGCATCTTTACTGCTAGTTTTCTCCTTAGAGATGACACCAGAGGACCTAAAAGTGTCAGACAAGATGTCTGGAAAATTTGCAGGCTGCTTCAGGACACTGATTTATATTCAATCCAGTCCTTTCCAAGAAATTGGTTCTTCTGAAAAGAATAAAGCAAAAGCTACCTCAACAACAAGAAAAAAATTTCATTGTCAGTAAACCAAAAGGAATGTGACTGAAGCTCCATGTCAGTCTGGAAGCTTTTGATGTATCACAAGCTTCTGTGGAGAGCTAACTTCTCACTATTTCCCTCAGGCCACACAAAAATAGGTTACCACAAAAGAAAAAAGAAGAAAAAAAAACCCAACAGGTAGTATCATCATCATATCTTCTGATTAGGAGTCAGACAGGGTTACATTTAATTTGATTAATAACTTTTGCATATAATACAAGGAAGAACTTGAATGATACTCATATAGAGCAAGACTTACATCTGCTTTTTAAGGTCCAAAGTCACTATTTAAAAGACATTGTTGGGGGAGAGTAGAGGACCAGAGGACAGCCATTGGACTGATTTGCTTCCTTCTATTCACTGAGAGTGAAATGTAGGGAAGTTAGCTTTAAAAACTTTTCTGTTTCTATATAATGTGTATAGGAAGCTGTTCCTACACCACACAACTCTGTGCCATATTCTAGAAACATACTGCTTTTTAGAATTCACACAGGCTTCAAAGATTTTATAGGTTCCTCATGATTTTCTGCATATATGAACATGAACTTTTTGAACATATGGGACAAGGGAAAAAGCCACTTAGGGGTCTCTGATTTGGGTTGTCAGCATTAAGTTATAGGTGCACTAGAGCACTATTAACTTAGAAAATTGTTTATAAGTTTCCCTGAGAAACTTTTCACTAGTAGAAGATAAAGACAAATGCAAAGCTGCCAGCAGGATCTCTTCTTTCCATTTAGTTGAAGGTAAGACCAGAGAAGTGTATCAATCTTATCTTCTAATTAAGCACATATATATACTTTTAGGCTGAAAAACGCTTGTTTTCAGAGTATTGAAATGTCTTTGTTACTGTCTGAATCAGTAACATAAAAAAACTTTTTCAGTAATATATTTATCAGTCTTCAGATTTAAAATTTCTACATCTTCAGTTGGAGATCAGGTGATTTTACCTGCAGGGAAACTCTGCAGGTAAACTTTTTAATTTGTCTATTCCACCACAGATTTTGGGAACTGCCCATCCCTTGTTTTTGTAGAAAGCTATGAACACCAGGGATTCTGCTCCCCTGCACTGTGGCCCAATAATTAGCCAGTGCATCTGTGTGAAGGCTAAGGATGTGCCACCCTGATATCCCAAATACTCTCAGAAGAGCACCTTTCAGGGACACACTCCTTCCAACTTCTGATCTCATGTTCCTCACCTCTTACTCTGTCCGTACACTGGGCTCTCTTGGGAGAGAAGAAATTAATGCAGTCTGGAAGCAGGCAGTGTCTCCAAATTGTCTTCACAGTCACAGAAAATAGCTCTATCTCCCTGGTCCTCAGCCACCTCCAAGTCCAAACAGTGTCCAGAGGGAGAAGCTTTGCCACTCTTCCCTTCCTGCATAAAAAAAGCCTCTTAAACATTCACTATTGCTCTGTTCCCAACACAGAGATGGCTGATCCAAGTCTCCACACTTCTTCTAGGGTATGGCTCACCTTCAAGTGTTGCCTGCTCCTTTCCAAGGTCTTTGGCTTCATCATGGAGACAGCTTCCCTTGAGCATGCCCCTTCTATCATTTCTGCCTTTTAAGAAATACCTTTAAATCTACTGGTCTTTTTATTTCCACTAACAGTCCTGTATTTGTACGACTCTATAGAGAGTTGGGGGATTTTTTTATATATAAAGAAGTGTCTTTTATTGTTTCCTTTTGTTTTTCTATTACAAAACCTCTAATGTGTTGTGCTAAAGGTGGGTGGCTTTAAAAGAGGCTGGTTTCATTAGGTTTTTATTGTGTTTAAAATGTGGTTCCATTTATTGTGCTAAACACTTGGCAGCCTTTGTCACGCCATGTCTCATGAAGGCACTTGGAAATGAGCACACACATAGAAAGCTGC
This sequence comes from Scolopax mira, assembly GCA_004320125.1. Lineage (NCBI taxonomy): Eukaryota > Metazoa > Chordata > Aves > Charadriiformes > Scolopacidae > Scolopax > Scolopax mira. The sequence goes on along the minus strand of BJBW01009495.1, from coordinate 8,897 downwards.
ATCAATTTCCCCCTCGAGCAAGATAGGCAGGAGATCATGAAAGCTTTGTTTCTTTAGCTGGCAGTTAATCCTTCCAAACTTGGCCCCCTTTCTGAAATTAACTCATCGAATAATGGACATGCTCCATTAAAGTGATGAAGATAAAAACTCTGCCAGTGCCTGACTTAGTAAGAAAACCATCTCACTCCCAGGCCAAAAGAACACACTTGAGCTGTGACAAAGGATCTGTGTAATTGAGAGCCAAGACTCCCCTCCCATTTATTTCCATGAGTTGGTATTCTTTGACTGTCCATGCTTCTTTTTGTACTTAGAAAATGGGTCATGCAATTCTGGTGGAAAGATTTTAAAAAAAAAAAAAAAAAGTAAAAAAGAGAGAAAATATTGGAGAAACTTCCAGATAGATTTTGCTTCATCCATCTTCAGACATGTATGTTTTTCACATATATTGGTATTATTAAGAGTTTAGTTTACTGAGAGTTGGTACTTTGATTACAGGTCTAGACAGGGAGTCAAGTCTACCTATGTTTGGTTTCCAACTCTGTGACTGACTTAATGTGTATTATGAAGAAAGACACCTTTTGATTGATATCCATCCAAAAAACCAAGAATAGCAGTTGTTCAAGTTCCCTGGGAGCTACAAAGAAAAATTCACTAATACCTGGCAGGAAGCATTATTATTAGTATGCTACTGCAATAAGGCAAAAGTGTACTATAAAATGTCATATTCAGTCCACATTAAAAAAAAAATGCAAACAACAAAACACTTCATGATTAAACAATGTTTGTGGGTTTTTTTTGGCGGGGTGGAAACAGAAATAACCTGAAAAGCCTTATAACAGTGTTCCTCAACTTTCCTTCAACACTGTTGCGTCACCCTTCAGACTTCTCCTTCCTAAATCCCTAACAGAGATGAAAAATCCTCCTCCTTTCTGGTCCAAGAAAGGGAAGATGGGCCTGATACCTGTATGTAACCCTTCTTCCAGAAAAGTCATGTATTGGAGCAATGGTCTCTGACCTGTGAGTTGCAGACTGTATTCAGCCCAGGAGATGTTCTGACTTTCCTCATGACCACAGAAAATTAAAAACCTTTAAAAATAAGGAAACTGTGGCTATGGTCCAGGTTGGCAGGGAGAGCAAGGAAAGATACTGCTCACATTACTCACTCATTACTTCTGCCTATGAGCCCATAAAACTGGGAGCTGCACGAACAGAAAATCCAATAATGGAAGAGAAATAAGAGCCCGTGAATTAAAATGACCCTAAATAGCAGAAGTCAGATAGAGCAGATATTTTGCTAGGCATCTACAGGCACAAGAGTGTCCTCTGGGTTAATTTTATCTGGTTTTATACACTTAAAGGCCATAAAGGAGGATTATCTCATTGAGTCTGACCTCTGGCATAATGCAGACAATAAAAAATGTATTCAGCTACTGCTTCATGGAGTCCAATACTTTGTGTTGACTAATGTAGTGCTTTCAGTAGAGCAGCCCTTCTTGTCCTTGAAGATTCAGTACTTCTGAATGAAGTCCACAACTCTGCTCAACAAATTCACAGCTTGGCCAATATACAGGATGGAAGAAGAAATGCTCATTTACAGCTGCTTCCCCATGCGTAGACCATATGATATAGGTGGAAGTGCAGTGCCCGTTATTGGTGGATCTCTCTCTGTAGGTGGTAGGATCTTCAATCATATTTTCATGATTAGCTGCAAGCCAGCATGAGCTCATGAAGCAATTGGAGTAAACCTCATCCTCCTCTGTCCCTATGGCACCTCCTCCCATATGCCAACACAAGCATTGTGCAACCACACATTGAACAGGTTAAGGGAGCTGATTAAAACAAATCAATTCAACGCTTGGGCTTTTGTTGGCTGGACTGTACAGCCTGGGTAGGAATAAATAATGGGAGATGTGACTACCTCTTTCAACAGCAGTGTTGGTTTATACAAGTTCAGACTGGCATGTGTCAATCTGCTGTTTTGCATTATTTGGCTGTTTCTGATATTTTCAGGTTGTTTTGCAGCTCCTGTGTGATGCAAAGAGGCAGAATCTCAAGAGGCAATGAAACCCAATGTTCATAAACTATTACATTCAAGGAGACTGCTATAAAATATTAGGTATTATTTATGACATTAGTCATACCAATCCATATATAAGATATCCTGCATATTTTTATTAAAACAAACATTGACATTTTGTCTACATGATAGAAATACAAACCAAAATGATAATCTGTGTACATGTTGAAAATTCACTGTTTCTTCACATAATTCAAAGCTGAGTATGATCCTCCCTCTCTTCCTTCCCCACTTGTGGGTCTTATTCAGTAACACATTCTCAACTATGTAATAGCCTCGTTTCCATGATATTCATAATTCATGCCATGGGAATGTCCTGGAGAAATAAAAACTTCCTACCTCATCAGATCCTCCTGAATAAAAAATGTTCTTAGGCTTAGGCTACCCGTTGCTGAAAATAGAGCTATTGCCTCCATTTTCTCTTGCAGACACAGCCCAAGGCAAAACAATACAAGTGTCAAACTCCTTGTTCTTGTAGCATTATAAAAGGCAAGGAAAGAAAGATGAGAGAAGGTAAAGTCTATGCTATTTTGGCATCTAGAAGAGGAAGAAAATCAAAGTAATGGCAGCATGGCAAAACAAGAAAGTATGTCCCACCTTCTCTTCCTCTTTCTGTAATATTTTTAATTAGGTACAAATACTTATTTTCAGACTGTCGCCAGTGTCCTTCATGACATGTCACTACCCCACCTCACCAGCTAATTGATCAGAAGTATGACTCATCCCACAGCTGTATTTAGTCATACAAACGTCAAAGATTTAATCAGCTATTAACTAGTCATCTCAGTTCCTTCTTCCATCAGTATGGAGAGTTGCTGGTTCTTTCCCTTAAGCTGCTTCTCTCCCTCAGGTAACTGGAACCCCTTATGTCCTTCCCCATCCACCCTGGATGATTTATCTAAAGCTATTAGTTATAGAAGAAGGTCATTTAGCTACCTCAGTTTAGATATCTAACCTATAAATTGGCTGAACTTATTCCCATCTGATGAGACTAATGACAAGCTTGACCATGTACAAAAGTCTTATGCAGAGTTCATCAATACTATGGGAAACTATTTGATAGGTTTGATATCAAGCTATCACAGCAGAGTTTTGGGGTTTTTTTTAGGCAGTAGAGATGGTTAAAATTTCATTCATTATGAGTTTTCAACTATACATTTTGTGAAGTTCTCATGATGGAGGAAAACTGAGGTTTTTAGCTAATAAATAACCATGGGGTTCAATCAGTTGTACAGAACAAAAGTTCTCTGTAGTATAAACTTGCTGAATTCTTTTACTTGCATTTTTATACATTTAGTTTCTGCTTTTCCAAAATGTAAGGATTACTTCCTCTGCTCCTTACATCATCATCATCATCATCATCATCATCATCATCATCATTATTATTATTATTATTATTATTATTACCTATCTGTATACGTTTCCAGAATATAAATTAAACAACAGGGACTCTACCAGAATGCCGATTGATGGTTTTAATCCCTGAGACATGAATCATAATTTTAATATAAACTTCAAAATCCTATAGCACTTTTTCTATAGGAAAAGACAGTAACTCGGTGTCCTGCCAATCCCTGAATGAAGTGCCTCATCTGTTTTGTTAAAGAAATGTTGCCTTTATGGTTAAACTTGTCACTAATTCTTCATGTGCCTTTGTTTTGTTCTGAAAGGCTGATTTTAAAGGATTTCTGTTTTGGTGTTGAATTGGTAATTTTGGTTTATAACCTATAAAGATCTTTGGGAATGTGGGATGAATATAATGTTATCTTAGGTTTTGTTTATTATTATTATTGAGGCATTATTTTAGGCTATGTCTAAGAACAGGTTTTATTGGAAGAGGAATGCATTACCCCTTCAGTAATTACATGTAAAGACCGACATTGAAGGGCATTAAAGGGGCTCCAAATCCTGCCTGTATCGTGCCATGTTTACCCACCACACCCTTCTCCTCTAACACAAGCTGTCAGGAGTCAGCTCAGCTTCAAACACAGCTCTTCTCCTGACACTTGGATGCTCGTGGGATTTCCAGCACTCACCCTCTGGAGCCTGGGTGCACCCTTTCTGCTGGGCTGTGCTCCTTTCTCTGTGGTGGACGTGATGGGCTCTGATGTCTATCGCCTCAGTAAAGAGCCGTCTCAGACAATATCAGGAGACATCACTTAGAGCCTGCCAGATAAACTGGATGGCACTATTTATATCAGAGCAGCATAACTGCAGTTCTATGAAGTGCAAGCTACATTATGGAGCACAGTGGGAGCTAAAAAAATTAAATCCTTTCATAGTTAGGTGTATTTTTCTTTCTCTAGTAGAACCATATGATTTTACATGCTGTTCAAACAGGGAGTGCTACCTTGTGAAGAAGGCCTCTTTTGCCCAGCCCAAAATGAAGTGTATGTCACATGCCATGAACCCAGCCTCACCTCTGGTCCTCCTGAATTTGTGGTAAAGAGGTTAAGTTGTTTAACACTTAATCTGATGACCTGACATATACCTCCAAATGTGTCTGTTGCCCTGACTTTGTCTGCTTCCTCTTCCCTTGCATGCTTCAGCTGCACATTAGAGGGTTGCTGTCTTTATTAGTCACCAATAATACATTAATACATTCCTTCTCCTATTACCTCGGATACTAATTTGGTGGAATTGGATACTGACAGTACATTGATGTTGTTAAGGTTAATGACCCAGAGATTTACAAGAGAAGTCACATTAGAAGTCAAATTGATTGTAATAATTGTTTCACTGAAGAGTGTCAACATTAAGTACAGTATGTTGTGCTATGCCATCCAGGGAGGCCCCGTGGTCATTACAATAACTACAACGCTGTCTACATCCACTCCTTACAAGGCTGTTCACATTGAAGTACATTTAGGTAAATGCAACTCTAATAAAGGATGCCTAAGACATTCTGAGATATGAAACACTCTGTTTGTAGTCTCCACACACTACTTTGCCTCCAAGGATATTTTGTACTTGCATCCAATTCTAAGGAAATTGTTGCTTTTCTCAGCCAGCAATGAACAGAAAGCAAAATTTGGTGGCTGTTGCCTCCTTTTGGCCTGAATTGTGAGTCAATGCAGAATACCTCTGCTGTTCAGTCCTAAATTTTGCTCAGAGAAGTGGCTCTTTAGCAGTGCAGAAACTCTGCAGTTAGGTTGCTTTAAATATTTAAGCTGCAATATACTGTATGAGATAATTTTTTCTGTTAATATTGACTTCATATTTACAGTGGAATGCAGAAATCACAGCTGGGATGCTGTGAGAATCTCCCAGAAATGTCACACTGGACAAAAAAAGGTGCGTGGTTGTGCAACTATTAAAAACTAGTGCCCTTTTAACATTGTAGATACTATTCTTTCTTCTTCCTTTTCTGTTCTCCAATGCATTTCTGCTCTTTCTCTCTCTTTCTTTCCTCCTTTCTTCACCTCTTCTCATTCAGTGCATTGATCTTGCAGCTTAAGAGGTCACTGCTGAGGGCTGAGCTGGTCTGTGAATGGTGAAATAAAAGCTGGTTGTCATGCAGGAGTCCTGTACAGTCATCTGCACACCCACAGGACTTGACTCACCCATTCCTGCTATCATAGTGTCAGTTCTGACTGCAGGGTGCTCACGGCATTGCTGACGATGGTGAGGTATGACTAGAGCTGAAGGTCAAGAAACTAACCTCTCATACTTTTCACTGACGTCTTCTTCATGTCTTGTGTTGTTCTCGATCTTATTGACAGTATCTCAAGACTTCAAACAAACAATATCTTTTCCAAGAAAAGTTCAGTTTTAGAAACAGCAATAAACATTCTGTGGAAAGAAAAAAAGCTTTCAGTAGAAAATTCCTGTTTTCTTTGGCTCTGTTAATCATAGAATCATAGAATCATTTAGGTTGGAAAAGGTCTGTAAGAACATTGAGTCTAACCATTAACCTAGTACTGCCAAGTCTACCACTAAACCATGTCCCTCAGGACCACATCTACCTGTCTTTTAAATACCTCCAGGGATGGTGTCTCCAACACTTCCTTGGGCAGCCATTTCCAATTTTTGACAACACTTTCAGTGAAGAAATTTTTCCTAATATCCATTCTAAACCTCTTCTGGTGCAACTTGAGGAAGTTTCGCCTTGTCCTATCACCTGTTAAAGAGATCGACTCCCCCTGGCTACACCCTCCTTTCAGGGAGTTGAAGAGAGTGAGAAGGTCTCCCCTCAGTCTCCTTTTCTCCAGGATGAATGCCCCCAGCTCCCTCAGCTGCTCCTCACAAGACCTCTCCACTCTCCCTTCTTTCTTTCTCTCAGTACCAATTTGTCTCCTTTCTCTACAAGTTTACATACTATATGCCCACTTGGTGAGTTAAAATTTTAAGAAAGGACAGAAAATACAGAGAGATTGGTATACTGGTGGGGTTCATGTGACTAAGTGAAGATGCCTGCAGTGTAGATATCTAAACTAGTCACCTTTGGCTTCTTTTACAAGCAGTGGGGAAAAAAAATAAAACGTTTTGGTATGATTAGTCTCAGCCTAGGGTGGATGAACTGGAGCTTAAATGTAAGTGGAACAGGCTGCCCAGGGAAGACGTGGAGTTACCATCCCTGGAGGCATTTAAAAGATGGGCAGAAATGGTGCTGAGGGACATGATTTAGTAATGGTTTTTGTTGGTGTTATGTTGATGGCTGGACTTGGTGATCTAAAAGGTCCCTTCCAGCCTGATCAATTTTATGATTCTATGATTCTAGACCATATGCTGGATTCACAGCCTGGTTTTCTAGACACCTGTAGTGTGGGATGTATAATTCATAGCTATCATAATGTAAATCGGGATGAAAAGAATGCATTCTTGGTGCATAAACTCCTTGTGTGTGAAGGTTTTCTTAAGCCTTGTCTTCTGTGTCACATGTATAAGAGTCCTGGTTTGACGTATCTGGTGCAACCATGTGGTTGCACTCTGCTGCTGCCTAGAAAGGTGGCATTCTTTGGCTCATGTCATGGCAAGTTGCATTTGCTTAATGTTAAAAGTCCACTGCTAAACCTTTCAACAAGCAGCTACAGTGTAGGCACCTAGATTTAAAGTGGCCTGTAGATTTGGTTCACCTGTAAATACCATCACACATAAGAAGAAAAGCCAAAAGTCATCATATTTTGGATCTTACCACTGCTTATGTATCATATCAATAAAACACCAAACACTGTCTTTTGCTATATACAGCATGTTGTTCAGTTTGGTGCTCTCTATGCCACCAGCGTGTTTGGGGCTTATATGTAAGCTGGGGTATTACTTTTAAAATGTATTTAAGTGGCATCATGTGTTCTACAACAGCCCTGTCAAAATACAATGTCAAGCTCTCATATGTCACATAAAAACTGTTTGATGTTCTCCTCACTTGAACTCCTACTTTGCATTGTAATTAGGAGAGATCTTGACTGGGTGAACTTGTTAGCTTTTTACATGCACAAGCCTAATGACACTTTAATTAAAGTCAGAGGGAAACTTGAAAGCATAGGCAGCACGAAGTAATAATAAGACTAAAAATAACCCCTTGGAAACTGTCATAGAGAAGCCAAAGGCACAGGACATGTCAGAGATAGAGAACATTATGAACTGGATGAACTGGGGAATTCTAACCATTCTTTCACTAACAGTAGCACCTAATAGTTATAAATATAATCATGCTTCTCTTCTTGCTATATGACATAGCTGGCAAAACAGGATGACAATATTACTGACCAGTAAATCTGTCTGAGAAACAGGAAAAAATATTTTTTTATAAGACAAAGCTCATTCATTTTAGCTCTTTTAGAGGGGAGGGGAGTTCCCCAAATCAGTGTGGAAAACCATCATCATTCATTTTTGTGGAAATAATCTTCCACAAATTACCTGTACAGGGAAAAAGAAACATCACAACTGCCTTGAAAGAATATTGCAATTTTCAGTTTTCTTTATTTTAGTTTTCTCATGGAAAATCAGAGTTTTACAGCAAAACTGAAATTTTCTCAGTGAAAATATTATTTTTATTCCCTTTTAAGAATATTTTAACAGGTAAAGGAGAATTTCTTGGCTTTTTTCAGGTTTATTTGGTTTTTTGGGTTTTTTTGTTTTGGGATTTTTTCCAAATCAGTATGAGCATTTTCTCTTTCCTGATTTTTGGGGTGTCTTAATTTTTTAGTTCATGCCTAGTGATTTTTGTCTATTTGAGTGCCCAAATCTCACAGTTTCTTTCTAAATAAATAAATTAGACGATATCAATGCAAATTTTATTTTCCAAAGCCACAGATACATAAAAGTCACACATTCTCTTCTTTCTTCTCTATTTCTTGTACTATGCTCTATGACTCACACACTGGTTGGTAAGAGTGCTGTGAGATTTAAATATCTGAATGTTCCTGTTTGTATGGGTCCCACTTGCATGAGAAGTCCAGAGTTCAAACTAATCTCAGTATAATTGATTATTTAAGGTGGGATCCAGATCACAGATTGAGACACCTACATTTAGGGATGTACAAATGAGATGTACAAATGTGATCTCTGTACAATTGAAAGACCAGTTCAGTTGACTAAATGAAGGTGATAAATGAGATAAATATCTGTGAAATTTTCTAGAATATAAGACAGTTTCAAATTTTTGATCTAGAAGAGCATGTAATTCCCTTAGGTCCTGGGTCATATCTGCCAGTCCCAGGGAATGTCTCAAATAATATAGGGCATCCCAAATGGCACAAAAAGGTAGTGTTTTGGTCACTGCATCAAGCCTCTCCTCAATTCAGTAGGCTGAATAGAGACAGTTCAGGCAACCAAGATGATCGAAGGGCAACCAAGATGATTCAAGGACTGGAGCATC
>BJBW01009494.1:31097-122149 GCA_004320125.1 Scolopax mira | reverse complement strand
ATTGAGGGCTCCAGACCTGCACACAGTGCTCCAGGTGACATCTCACCAGAGCAGAGTAAAGTGGGAGAATCACTTCTCTGGACCTGCTGGCAACACTTCTTTTGATGCAGCCCAGGATGCAATTGACCTTCTGGGCTGCAAGTGCCCACTGCCTGCTCATGGCCAGCTTCTCGTCCATCAGCCCAGCACCCCCAAGTCCCTTTCCTCAGGGCTGCTTTCTAACACCTCGTTGCCCAGTCTGTACTGATGTTATATCTACTGGTATTGTCCTAAGTTTATGTGCTTCTTAACAGGCACACAACCTTGGTCACAGATCCTAAATAAACAATAGTGTGTAGACAACATGCATTTAAGAAATAAGAAAGACTGTAAAATACTTCACTATTTTTCTTGCTTTATTCACCTGAACTTCCTTTCCTTAACAAAACTGCTTATATCTTAATGAGATCAGCATCTTTTAGGCCCAGGTGCAGTGGTGAATTTTTTTAAAGCTAACACTGGAACTTTTGGGAATTATTTCTGAACAGAGAACTTTCAAGTGTATCTTTCAGAAGAGAAAAAATCAGTGACTAAAAGTGCTTTTCCTACATATTTATTACTAATATGCTTACCACCATGTTATTCAGGGATATAAGATAAAACTGTTCTACTCAGTAAAATCAGATGATCCGTATGAGATAGATAATATGCATTATAAATGATTCCTGTGTGTTAGATCTCAGTGCTTCACCTGGGAATTAAGCAGTTAACATCACCATGGCAAGATCTAAAGAGGAGTCGCAGCACAGCAAAGGTGAAGGCTGCTAGGCTGCATCTTTGAACTCTCTTAAGGACTCTGCAGTGTTGGCATCACTCCAGAGTTTAATTTGGATACGTTCTGAAAGCCTAATCATCTTCCTCAGGGAATAAACCCCTGACCATCACACTGTTAAATTCTAATGCTCTTGCTTTGCCTTTCTGTGCTGATGCTTTTATTTTCTTTGAAGGAGATGTGTGGTGTTTAATTGGTCCAGGATAATATGTTTTAGGAATCATGCACTGCCTTATTATTTTAGGTCTTTGCACTTATTTCATGTGGGTCATTGCCTTTATTATCACTAATAAAACTGTAGCCTGCCTTCCTGATGTTTGTAACATTCATATGAATTGTGCCACCTTAATAAATACTGCCAACATGCCAAAAATAAATCAAGCACTAAACAAAACCACAAATAGCCCAGTGTTTCTGACAGTAGTTCTGAAAAACAATGGAAATTGTGTCCCTAAGATATAAGTTTGTGCAGCTTTTACTCTGTGGAACAGTTTATTAAACACAGTCTATTATGAGCATTCAACTATAAATATATATGAAATACACAAACATTCAGTGCTGATCATCACCAAGAAAGAAGAAAACAAGTGAATCAAAGTAAGCTATTAGATTTTACACTTACATTAGTAAAAGATTTTTAATTAACATTTAGTGAAAGAAGCTAGGAATCAAAATACCTGATGTGTATTTTTAGTTGTCCATTAGTGCAAGGTGTAATGATGAGAACACAATTAAGAATATATTTCCTTGTGACAGTAAAATGCGGATATTATCTACTTGCTTCAAAAGTATGAGTTTCCTTCCATAATGTTTTAAGAGAGAGACACACTGGATGGAACAGAAGGCTTTATTGGCCCTATAACAAACACATTCCTTTGTTCTCATTGTCTACAGAAACAGATATATGTATTGTTATATAGCTAAGAAGCTAAATTTAAATCAGAAATCTTACTTTAAGCAATGATACAGAATGCCTCTCCCATTAATCCTGAATCACAAGGATAAGTGAACTTCGATGTTGAAATGAAGTGCATCCACATATAATCTATTCCAGCCTTGGCCCAAGGGTATTTTGGGGTTTTCTCTATTAGAAAAAAAACACCTAGCATTATAATACACCAAAGAACAGCTTTAAAAGCCAGGTTAACTACATTATTTTATAGTATTGATCGATATACTTTATAGAAAAGCAGATCTGAGCTTGCTAAGTCCTACTGTGGAAAACATACTATTCTTCTACCATCCAAACTTTTAAGAAAAAAAAGCAATGTGTGTTTCTCAAATATCCTGACTTACGTGCAAAACGGTCTGGTACAAGAGATGCCTGGCCATCTCAGCACAAGGGAAGAATGCACCTTCTGCCTTACAACTTTTTGGCTTCCCTTCTCACCCAACTCCATTCAACTGGAAATCCTTATGTGGAGGCAGATCAGGGTTACCTTACCCCCTATATTAGTATTTTGGTGCGGATTACATTTTTATGATACAAGAGGTAAAAAACTTTGCAATATCCCAATTACAAGAACTTTTCTTGTTTCTGGCTCATATATTCAGCTGGGAGATCTCCTTGGTTACATCAGCATAAGGACTGCTTCCCAGATGGGAATATCCCATATGTGTCTATGTCTCAGGCATTTTAGGGCACCTGAGGACTTGGAATGAGACAACACTGGCAATGGCACCTATGCCATAAGCTCTCTTGTATCCTTTAGTAAGGCCTTTGTAGCACCTGGTGCATCTTTGCCTTGAATTTTGCTCATCTGAAGCCCTGAAGCTCTTCGAAACCCTACATGAAGAGCCAGGTCTGCTCCTGTTCTTCATCTGCCAGTGACTTTTTCTGCGTGACGTGAAGAGATGAGGCAGAGACCCCACTGAAGCCGAGGCAGGAACAGACCACCACAAAAGATAGAGTCACTGTGTGTGAACAGCACTGGTCATCCACAATTAGCATTGCAAGTTCATCATGTCTTTTAAATGAGTCACTAACCAGAATACGAAGGACCACCTTCCTGTCTCTATGCCAAATTTACTAGTGGCACTAAATAGATGGCATACCTACCTCTGAACTCCATCCCAGTAGAGATACAGGTTGTCTCAACCCCTGGAAGATGGCCTACAGCAAAGCAGCAGTCTGACAAATCCATCACCATACTCATCGCAGAGCACTGTGGAACCCATAGACTGCTGAGCTGCCACCAGGTGACTCTGACAGGACAATACCTGCCAGCACTCCCCACAAGACCGACTCAACACCAGAACCCATCAAATTCACCATGACCTACAATGCTTGTGTGCATTTCCCCTCTGCCCTGCTGCAATCTTTGAAAGGCCCTCACCTATTCAGCGACAAAATTTAAGTACAATTTTGATGGGCACAGTTTCAGAAACAAAAATGATGGAAACCCAAACTGTAAGTAAACGGGGAGATCACTCCTCTACATCCACACCTGGTATCACAACTGTTAACATACCTACTTCAAACTGAAAATCTCTTTCGTTCTCAACTTACCTCTCTCACCATTCCTTCTGTATCTCATCTTCTCCCAACAATTATATCCTCCTTTTCTCCACTTACTGCCTCTAAGCTTAATAAACACTTCCAGGTTTTTCCACAAAAAGAGGACCATCCACAAGACCATCCAACCCGTGCTGAAATTCCCTGCTCACTCATTAATAAGATTCCACATTGAACAGCTAAATCTGTTCTCCCCTATACTCTTCCCTATCTGTCTGTAAGGCTTAGGACACATTTTACAGTGGAAACGGACAGATTCCCAGCCCATGCAACTGCTAAAAAAGTAAGTTTTATAAAGCACTATTTAGCTGTAGCCCAGGCTCCTCTGCATGAAGGCTTATGCTATCTCCATCATCTATATTCACACACATCTTTCCCTACCCATCTGTTTCTGTTTGGCCCTCCTCCAGTAGTCAGACTAAAAGTATGACTCTGAACCTGCGAAAGCAGTGAGTAGGCACCACTGCTGTGCTCACCACCTCGTGTGGAGCAAGAGACAGTTGCCCCAAGCACCTGTCAGCTCTGAGTGCCTCACTGGAGGATGTCACCCAGCCGCACTCCAGCATTTCTCCTCCTTCCTCATGCTGCCTGGCTCTGACGCCAGATGCCTCTTGCAAATATACTCTTGGTCCAATCGCTCTTTCAGTGTCATCTGAGGATGCTTTTTTACGTATTAGAAGCCAAAAGCTTGACCCAGAATAAGGGTATATGATGACGGGATTTGTCTTCCGGGGTGAGAGAAGGAAAGGATAGATTTAAAGTCCAAACCTCATTAAGCCCAGAAAATAGCCATGCTGCTTTTTTTTCAAATGGTTTTTAAGAAAAAGATATTACTTGCTGCCAGATGCAAATAGTGATACTGTTAACAAAGAGTAATGTTTTAAAACACATAATTTACACAGTAATTTCTTATGCAAGGGCCCCTGAGGTAATTGCAACAATGTGAAACTGGGCTAAGACTTGCTTGTGGGAGTATATCCCATCTTTGTCCCATTCTTCTCTTGTGTAATCATCACCTAAAACCTGTATTCCTTTTATTCCTTTGACCTGTGTAGCCCTGCTCCCAGTTCCTCAACCTGAAAGATGCAAAAAGACTCACCAAATTCTGCTGCTTCTCGTCATCCAACATACTTAGGTCTTTCCCAATAGTGTTGGAGAAGGGTCTTGGACCAAGTAGCCCAGAAAGTATTACCCATATCAAGCAGGACAGCTGGAGAAGCAATGTAGCTGAAAATCTAGCTGTGGTCTACTGGATGTATTGCTGTCCAGGCTGGCAATTTGCCTGACACTGGAAGGAGGTACCTCACTGCTCCTGGGTGGTGTCCCTTGGCAGGTTGGTGACATGGTACTACTATCACTAGACTGAAGCATCTTTCATATGAGGAGAGGCTGAGAGAGCTGGGACTGTTTGGCCTGGGAAACAGAAGGCTTAGGGGCATTTTATCAATGTGTGTATAAATGCCTGGTGGGGACAAGTAAAGAAAAGAGAGCCAGACTCCTTTCAGTGATATCCAGTAACAGGAAAAGAGGCAATAGGAACCAGCAATGGGTACAACACAGGAAATTTCATTGAAACATTAGAAATGTTGGGGTTTTTTTATGTGAGGGAGCTCAAACAATGGAAGACATTGGCCAGAGAGTTGTGGAGTCTCCAGCAATGGAGACATTCAAAGTCTCACTGGACAAAACTCTGAGAAACCTGCTCTAGCTTACCCTGCTTCGAGCAGAGAGATTGGACTAGATCTCCAGAAGTCCAAGCCATAACTATTCTGTGATTCTGTCATTCTACATTTATAGATAGAAAGCTTTAGGAAAATGTCCAATTTGGAGACAGTAGATGAGTTCTAAATATAATTCTAGGTAGACTTAGAAATTGTCAGGAGTTTGAGGATGGGAGATAGTTATACATAGTATTTTTATATATTAGAATATATGTTAGTATGCATTAGAACTATATTGCAATATAAACCAATATACTCTTAAACAAAAGAATGGGCTATCTGAGAATATAATTCAGCTGGTAGTTTAGAGATATGAACAAAAATCTCAGATTAGAATTGCAAAAATTCAAGTCTAAGTTGATGGTGTATCAGTTAATCAAAACAATATTATATAACAGTAATAATGAGTATTCAGACATATAAGATTTAGGAGATAACAAGAAATTTGAAGCCAGTGCCATATAGAGTATTCTTGCCTGCAAGGAAAAGTTCTGAAGCAAAAATGCCAGTCTCCACCACGGAACTGCTCAGTTTTCTAACACCCTCTGACATTTCCTCTGGGTTGTCTTTCATATGTTATTGTTTAACAATAACAACAGCAAAGCTGCCTAATTGTACATCTCTGACTGCTCTTTAAGTCTTTCATTTGCATGCCCAAGCGAAACCTTGACAAAGATTAGGTAGCAAGTATACAGTGATCACTGCTTGCAACGTTGACCTCAGATGTCTTCTGGTTTGCTTGCACTTCACCATCAATGTGCTTTCCACCTGTTACATGGTACCTACAGTCCTAATTCTTCACAGTAAACACTGTATTTTGATGTTTATTTGTTTACCCTAGCTGACGGTAGGTTCTGATGCCTTTGTCCATGTGACAAGACCAAGATGCCACTGAGACAGTAAAATTAACAAACATCATATCTATTAAGCATATGGATGTTACTAATATAATATTTCTTAAAGACTTTCTCCTCTACGAGTACTCAGCTCAGAAGAATACAGAGAAGAGAATGCTAGCTCTCATCTTCTAAGTCTGCTGAAGCCCTTTCATGTGACTCCTGAGAAACTATTAAAAATAAAGGCCACACTTTTAGTTTCATACAATTTACACATTAATTCTGACTTGTTCATCCATTACACAAAGTACACAAGCACCTGCCCAGTCCCTCACACCCAGGCACTGTTTGGTACGTGACATCAGAATACAGTAGCAGAACTGAGCTGGTTGATATTCAGTAAGTGTTTGAACAAGCCTGAGATTCATTGGTGTATCTTGTCTCTTTATCTGAAACTTAAAAATTACTTATGTTCAGAGTCTTGGACACTCTTGCAGAGGGAAGCAATTTCACATAACTGGCTGCTGTTCACAGCCAGGATACATTCAAAGCATCTCTTTCTTTTGTTATCTTTAGTAGCTAACATTCACTGTTGGGAATCTGAGCTTCATTCAGCTCTCTGGTCACTTAACACATTATTTTTGGTTTGATTGGTTGCATAAAAGATCACAGCAAACTATGAGCTCACCTGATGCAAAACAGGGGAAACTGTTTAAACTGTGATTTTTAGCATAGCCAAGGCAATTCAGAACAGTTGAGCTTCTGCCTTTGCCATTATAGTGAACTGTGCATTATGGATACTCCAGCTTCTTTTTTTAAAAGAAGGTAAGTCTTCTGCTACTGCAGAAAAGTCAATGAATGTTTTATGTAAAATCTGCAGGAGGATATAGTCTTGAAGCATTTTGCAGCTGTTAACTATGTGTTTTCTTTTTCCTCCCAAGACTGTGCTTACAAACAGAAGTCAAATACTATTATTGCCCTAATGGAGATGTGTATCTGATAAAACAGTAAAAATAAAAGCACTCCAGCAGAAAAGAATTTTTTAAAATAATTCCATTCAATGGTAGAAGGACAAACAAAAGGTTTTACAAATAGATATGGATCAGGAGGATTTTGAGGGAGACTATAGTCTCCTGGTGTGATGGATGGAGGCGAGTTGATGACAGATGAGGCACAGAGTGCTGCAAAGCTAAAAGATTTCTTTGTCTCAAGTATGTTCACTAGGGAGAAAGAAGGAAACATGCCAGAATCAGAGAGAAGTTTCCTGGAGGCAGAAAATGAAAAATTAATGAAATGAAGAGTGACACCAGAATAAGTAAAAAGGAATCAGTCACTGAAAAGGAACGTACAATTCTAGTTACTGGATGGCCTGTATCCCCGCATTCAGAAATATAACGTATTTATACATTTTAACTAAGTTGGGAACTAAATTTATTACCATCAACAGAAAAGGTAGATGACTTACCACACTTACCAGAGTTCATTAGGGGCTGAGGGATAGGTGAAGAGAGATTTCAAGGTAAAAAACTTTAGAACAGTGTGTATCAGAGTACAAAGAGCAGGCAGCTCTAAAATAAGACAGACTCTGAGCACTGCATGTCTAAATTAAGGTAAAACTTCATAGATTAAAAGTCTGTGTACATAGACATGCGAATAAGCGTTCTATCACTTCGATTTAAGAGAGTTTTTAGATAACTAAATCACCAAATTTGAAAATCATTACATGGGTCTTTAAAATACTTACTTAGAAAAATATTGTATGGATATATATATATATATATATATTTGTAACACTTTATATTATTCTGAAGTGCAATTGCGAGTAGGTTGAAATACTAGTACGTTTATAAATCAGGATTGACACCACACAAACTGAAGACAGGATATATATAAAGGTATGGACAGTTATACCGGACTCTGAAATCTGTCAAAGAAATACAAATCCCCTATATTTAAATTAGTAAAGACAGGAGGACTGGGATGAAAATTTTTCAGTAGCTGGACATAATAGGCTAGAGACTCAAATTATTATGTTGATCTCTAAACAAGTTACAACAAACCATGCAGTCATCTAAAGAGAGGAAATAAAAAAAAAAGGACCAGGAATTAAAAAAAAATGTGGTTAGGCATCACAGCATTTTGCACTGCATTACAGCCAGGATTTTAAAAATAAAAAAAGACCTCTAGAACTATGAAATGCTATGTTGAAAAGTTTGTCATAAAAGAATTAAAACCAAACACATAGCCAAACAGAATTAAACATTCCATAGGTCACACTCAGGCCTTGTTAAACCTTGGAGCATAATACGCATATTTTACAGTACTAACTAGAAGCCACATTGAGAAGTGGAATCTCCTCATGCTAACCATGATACAAACCTGTGAGCATCCACTGAACAAATCTACTTGTCACTGAAGTCAGTTAAGCAATTCATGTACATTTGTATTCGCTGGTAAATACAAATCATCACAAATTCAGAGTAGCACCCTGCTTCTCAAATGGCACTGTTGATTTCGCAGCACTGCAGAGGTCAATACTCACTATTCCTTGGGTGAAGACGCAACAAGTTGAGATACTACGACAGAAGAATAGGGATAAAGGGATATAAAATACTCTCAGAGTAGGAACAGGAACAGTAGGTCTGTACATTGCTACAATGTCCACACACACCAAAGCTCTGTTGACTGCAATTACAATGCACACTGTTTAATGAATATTAAGTCTTAAGTTTTTCCTGTGGGGAAAGTCATTCTCAGAAGTGAAACAAACTTCTTTACTACCACATCTCCTATTGTTGCATCCCCACTGCCAGTTGTTCATTACCATGACCAATATTCGTTTTATGCTTATTTCATCATCACCCAAGAAGTGCCCGATGCCTTCTACTTTTTGAAGTATAGAGGGATGTTACTTCTCTTCCTTTTACATATACACATTGCTGTGTATTTATTTGAGTGCACTGAGCCAGAGGAACAGGCCCTACATTACAAAGCGGATCGCAAAGGTTTGTGACAGTCCTTATGAGGTGTTTGCTTCACTGTTTGAGGTGAGGCCTGGAGAAGGCTCTCCCTCTCCTACCCACGACGAGCCACCACAGCGCTTGCAGAGTTCCTTTGTGCCAGAACTGCTCAATGTAACAGCAGAGTCGAAGTGTACGATGAGAATGTGTGGCATTCAGCCCTGCGTTTAAATTCACCAGGCAATCCCTCCGATTCGACAGAGACAGCCAAGAGAGAAGCTAGTAGTACCCGCTAAAACATGCCAGCTGTTTATTTGGCTTTCTTCCCTCACAGATTACTAAACAGCACAGACTGAAACAAAGGATTAGGAATGCTCACGATTTCGTTTTGCTAGAAATGCCATAACTAGAAGGGGATATCCTGTATTATAAATTATTTTAAGTATGACATTTTTTCTATACTTATTTCAAACAGAACAAAGTCACATCAGTTAAATAAAATGAATGAAAATAAATGAAAATGTCTGAGATTTTTCACTAGAAAGAGAAAGCTTTCACAATCTGATTCTGAGCAACCACCATATCACTCTGTGCTACACTGACTGCAATAGGAATTCAGTATTTCAGTTCTTGATAATACTTGTTTTCAAGATGCAGTTGGACAGGTTGTTAGATAATCTCATCAAGGCTCCCTTTCCCACAGAAGGTTGGAGCAGATGATCTTTTGAGATCCCTCTAGCCTGGGCAGATCTGTGATGATTGAAATACTATTTTTTCCATTGCTTTCTATCTAGGTTATCTTGGTATCTTTCTTGCTTCTTAGCAAGTTTAAAAGCAGTACACTGGAATTATACGATAGCTATCACTGCAGGCTGAATTTCTTCATCAAGTAGTGGGGAGTGTATAATTTTGTGCACTGGACTGATCATGCAACTCGTTGCTGCTCTAGGCAGGCAGTTAAGGTAATTGCCCATCATAGAGACTCTTGCACTGATTGCACTCTAGAAAGAGGAGGCAACTGGTTTCCCATTCTCTCATTTGCTGATATTAGCTTTATGTTGCTACCACCAGCTCTATGTGTAATGCACGACTCTTTACAACTTTGTTTACATGGTACAAAATATAATTTGTTTACTATGGAAATTCTTAAACAAGCTTTAACTGTTCATTGAGAACTGAGGCAATTCAAAACAGAAAACCCCATTTCCTCATAAACTAAGTGTTAGAAGTCAATTTAAGGACCAGAACAAGCAGTTTACAAACTATTTAAAAGGCATGTTTCCTTCCCCGAGTAGTTCTTGGTGCCCTAAATGAGAAAAATGTACCCATCTTAATAGAAACAATTATCAGCAGAAGCTTTTGCTTTCTAATTGAAGTAGAGATGCCACTGGAACACAGCTTTTCTTTGTTGTGTTGCAATTAAAGTTACTCCTTACACATTTATGTATGTGCATGAGACAGTGATCCAAACACCTATGTCTATGTGATTAGAACACTGAACTAAAGATGGCTGTGATTTTAGCCTTTTAATGAGTGTAAATATACATAAAAATGGTAAGGTAGCAAGTAATCAATCTACTAGTTCCTATCCACAGAATAAATAAAGCAAAGACGATGCAAAAAAATGTCTTCTCACTTAACCTTGAATGATATAACCTTTAAATTATACTGCCACTGCTTTCAATGCTCCGTCTTTTCCCTGGTATTGCCAAAAGCAATGCCCATTACAGCCACTGACGCTTCACGAAAATGGCTCCTCTCAGTATAAGCTTATATCAGTAGCTTTCAAAAGGTTGAGAGAGGGAATGTTTTATAAACTGTACCGCTGATATGTAGAGCCCAGTGTTCAATAGCCTATTACATCAAACATTACATCTCCAGCTTTCTGAGGCTGTTAGCATTCATTGACCAAATGAAGATATCTATAATACTCTAACTTCATCACCCTAATTGCTGCTACTACAAAGGAGGCCTAAGGCACTGAACTCAAACGTAGCTACATAAATTGCAGAAGAGGCAAAGCAACTCATAAGCACATGTCTGTTAGGACCTGTCTCAAAGGAGCAGTAAGGCAAATTCCACTTTTTATACTCCTGAAGCTTTTCACATCATCTCAACACACAAGCACAGCAAAGAATGCAATTTCAGAATGAAACTCTGGTCCATAAAATTCTTGTATCAAAGGGCTTAAAATTCTGTCTTCTCTAACTGTAATCACCTGACAGAGTTGAGAACAGCTGCTACACTACATTTTTTGGACTTTCTCACCTATATTTAAACAAAACAAGTATATATTAAATAGTTATATAACAGTAATGTGCTTAGGTGTTAACACTTCTCAAATGTATCTAAAAAGTCTCCAATTTGAGTATGTTCTACTAACCTAAAGAATATAGAAAATTAAGTTTTAACAATGTAGATCTTATTGACTTGATGTGTCTTTATATTGAGCTCTCATATCACAAATACAGGGTTTTATTTCATATACAAGCAAATCTGCACATTGCAAACGTAATACAATATTCTCGGAGATAAAACTTAAGTGCACAACTGGACAATCTTACCAGTAGGGTACAAGTGAGAAACATGAGGGAAGATGCTTGCAGACAAGATGTGGCCCCTCGCAGGCGAGAGTAGAGGCTGTCATAAACTTTGCTTTGACTGGGAACGAGCACAGGCATGTGAGATATTGCTGTGGCAGACTGAAATGTCAATGATGTGAGGAAACAAAGAACATACTCCTAAGTATAGTAACATAGCAGTTTTATTCCTGTGTCTTCAAACTTTAACTTGGGATTTTTTGCTAGTGACAAGATTCCTTTAGTTCAAACAATTGCTTACCATGGTCTAAATTGCCACTGGTGCAGTATGGACATTCAAATCTACCATTCTCTTTTTGTAGAATTTGTAGTACTTTGTGCCTAGAACTTGAAAAAAAGTTATTCAGACCCAAACTCAGAAATTTCTTAGTCGCCTTTCCAGCATCAATGTAAAACCTGTTTTTTCACAACTAGTGATAAAAAGGATTTCCAGCTTTCATCCTGGACAGCAAAGTTTTGAGATACCGAGCGGATAGCACCAGTGAATGAACCCAGGTTTGCTGGAAAGATGTGCGTGGGCAGTATAAGGAAGTCTTTCCAAAATTATGTCAGCAGTGTGCTAAGCTCTTGAAGGATGTCCTATTGATTTGAGAAGGTAATTCAGGCTTCAAACCTGCCTCAATCCTTGTTAAAGGCAAAGAAATACGGGAGTCATATACAGAAATTACGTGAGTGCCTGAGTGATCTCACAGGGCCTTATCTACCATTTTGTGGAAGTTTCCTATGCCACATAAACAATCTGAATTAGTTTTAACCCTGACCTGATCTGGTTTTCTAGAAAAAAAAAAATAATTGAAGATTTTAAAAACAAATAAGCAAGGTCTCCATATTAAATTTACAAAAAAAACTCACAAAACATGCTACCTTTTGGAGAGGAGCAGCAGAACAACTCAGCTCCATGTGTAAACCCAGCTTCTATTCAAAATGCCACAAGATGGCTCTGGTGGGTTTGGAAGTGTCCCCTGGTCACCGTTTAAACCCGTGGATGACATTGGGCTGGTAAGCTTAGCTGGAACAGAGGGCTGGCACACTGAGGGCAGGCAGTGCCAAACGGGCAGCCCTTCTCAGCTGTCCTCTCCTGGCTTGTGATTAATATGCTGCTTGTTCAGTAATTGTGATATATCGCAGATTATTGTATTAGTTTAATGCAAATGGGTCGATATGAAATGAGGGCAGAGAGGATAAGATTGTCTCTACACATTTGGTGCACTCAGGGACACCAGCAAAGCCTGAAAGTTCAGCTAACACTGAGTAGCAAAAGTGAAATTCATAGAAAATTACACAGATAAATAAATTATATTCAAGTTTTCCCTGCCTGTGACTGTCAGGCTCCTCCTCCATATCACTCCAACTTCAGGCAGGGCTCTGACTAGATTTAACTTGCTCCCTTGGACCTTACAGGGACATGTCTCTCACAGTAGATTGTCATGGTCTCCACAGCATGGCACATTTCTAATGAACATTAATCAGCTTTGAAATAGCTAACAGTACTGAAATGTAAATTATGCCTATTTGAACTGAGCTGAATAAAATAGAATCCACTCACTGGGCTAAAGCAAAATTCAGCCAGCACCGCTTCAGTCACACCTGGTTAATAGTTGAAAGTTGCCTTTGTAAGCACTTTTGGAATAGCAAATTTAGTTTCTGCTACCCATGGTTGAATCCAAAGATGAGAATACACAGTGCCATCACAACTTCTTTTACCAGCTTAATCTTCATTTAACAATCACAGACGCCAGGAAAAGTTAACCCTATTCAACAACAAAGGCGTAAATTTCTTTTGTCGCTCAACAGTGGTCACCAAGCTAAAGTAACAAGTGCACTAGAAATACAGAAAATATAAAGCAAAAAAGAGTAAGAAGGCCTTACTCTTTCCTAATGTGGACTATGTTTTACCTCTGTTCAAAATTGCTGCGCCTGCAGCAATTATGTGACAGAGCATGACAAAGAAGAGTGACAGAGGCAAGGAGCTGGAGCCCCTGCTCACTGTCCCCCAGCAGAGTGAAGGTGTGTGGTGGTGAGGCCTGCAGGCAGACCCAGGACCCTCAGGTGCCATGCTCAGGCCTAACACTAACTTTCAGCATGGCACAGGACTCTTTATTTCATCTCCCTTTGCAGCAGGGGAATAATAATATTTCCTTTAACCTGGTTTTCCTCCTATCTTGTCTCTTCAGGTAGTAATTTATTTGCAGAGGTACCATTTTTCACTCTGTGTCCAACAGCACAATAGGATACCAATCTCAGTTAGGCCATCGATGTGTTAATACTCTACATCTAATAAAGGGTTGAATATATATTCTCTACAGTTTGAAGAGTAGTAATTATACTTTTTTCATAAATCTGCACTTCTCCCTCTTTCCTTTAATAAAAATCCTCAATATTTAGCTGAGAAAGTAGGAAGTTATTTATGTCTCCCCGACATGGGAGCATAGTTTGGTCTCAGACGTCATTTAGAGCAGCCTCAAAGCTATTCAAAACTGTATCAAGCTGTCTGCAGCCCCAGATCAATTGCAATATAACTTCAGCCTTCTTTTCTCTGTCCTGGCAGCTTCAGGGACATGCTGGATGACCTGACTAGACTTCTTTCAGCTTGTACTCTGAGGAGTCTCTAGCTCCAGAAATCTGGTAATTTTCTTGTTCCTTTACAACACAGGAGAACACAGTAACAGAGTTTGCAGAGTATTTAGGTAAGCAATAGAGAAGATTTTGAAAACCAAGGTTAAATTATTTTGTGTCATAAATTTAAGTTAAAATTTTGAAATCTTTCAACTTGTTCAAAAGAATACCGGTAATGGTGCTTGTAAAGGATTTAAATGAAAACACATAACAAAGTCATAAGCAGTTATATCTCTATTTCTATCTTACTACCTATTTGTATCTTCCTCCCTCAAAAACCATACAACCAGTGCACAAATTTGTTCTCACCAGATGGGAACTATTCTTTCCTCTTACCATGAAAGAAAAAGGATAAAAGTTTTGGGTGGTTTGTTGGGGTTTTTTTTAATATATTTCTGTGATATAATGCAGGCAAAATACAAATATCCACAACCGGTCAGAAAAACTTCTTCCATGAAAAATTAACAGCCTGGCAGCATGGATTAATTATGAATTAATATACATGGCTATAGTAACCTTTATCTTCCAGTATTTTGAGTAGACAGTTTGCTTGCAGTTACATATGTAAACATTGGTAATGTCCTTAGACATAGTAGGTTTTCTTCTTAAGAAGAACATGATTAGAAATTTGTATAGTAATCTCTCTTGATGTTTAAAAATATAATGCTGCACACAACAAATTGGGCATCTGCTGGGGGTTAACCATGGTAGGCAGCTAAGCCCTATACAACCACTCACTCATTTCTCCCAGCGGGATCAACTGGAAGGACAAAACTTAGAAAACTTGTAGGTTGAGATAAAGACAGTTTAATAAATAAATAAATAAATAAATAACAAAGAAAAACAAAACCCAAGAAAAACAGCTGATGCAAAAATGCCCAATTGCTGACTAGCAGTTGACCGATGACCAGCCAGTTCCCAAGCAACTGCAGCCCTGGCAAATTTGCCCCACAACTTTTATTGCTAAGCACAATGTCCTATGGCAAGGGATATCCCTTATGTCAATTGAGGGCAGCAGTCCCAGCTGTGTCCCCTCACAACTCTCCCAGCCTGCTTGCTTGTGGGGTGTTGAGAAGCAGAAAAGGCCCTGACTGTATGTAAGCCCTGCGCAGCAACAGCTAAAACACCAGCATGTTATCAACACTGTTTTGGTCAGAAATCCAAAACGTAGACCTACACAGACTGCTAGGATGAAAATTAACACCATCCCCACCAAAACCAGTACAGTATGCCTGTTGGTACTCACTCGTACATTGAACTTGGCACACCCTCCAGCCAGTGTGGCCACCACATGGTACATCAAAGGGGCACAGTACCATCCAAATAATGTCAGCTGTGGTGTGGAAGCTTTGTCACTGCACTGGGATGGACGCTCAGCAAGACTTACTAGAGTGTCATGCCAGTCACATCATTTCTACTTCCAGTAATTGTTCATGCTGAAACAAGTCTCATGTCTTGCCTCATGGTTCTGGTAGCTCCAGGTGAGTTTGGGTCTTCCTACAGTGGTGGTTGTTGATTTGCCCAATTACACGTCATACTCTCTCAGGCCCATATAAAACTGACCAGATACAAGGATAACACCTTCCCTCCCGCATGAAAAGTGAGAAGTTAGCAGTTACTGCAGTCTGTGTGTTACAGCTTTATCCTTCCTATACCAGCTATAAGGTAAAGGTAGGGGATCAATCCTTATCAAGCACACTTCTGTCTGCCATGTGCTGTCCACCTTGAACATAATCCACACCACCTAATCCTAGAACCAGAACTCCAGTGCAACAAGGTGCTAAGGCATGTAAGCGAGCCCCAAAAGAGAAAGGTTAGCCTCAAGGTTTTGCATCTTTTTGGAACACAGTATCTATCATTCACGCTTAGCAGACTCAGACCTGTCTGGTGTCTTAAACACACCATCGACACAATATTGTTCTAAGTCAGTATGTACAGCCACAATCGTTATATTGGATGATGTCTGTGTTTCATTTGCATTTTCTTCATTTAAGAATTGATTAGACACGAGTCCTATGGGAAGCATATTCCATGCTTCAACACAGCGCTGACAGTGTTCTGAAGGCTGGGGTCACCCTTTGCAGGGTTGAACCAGTCTACAGCTAGCACCAAGAACCAGGAGCAGCTAAGACACAGGCAGCAAAGATTAACAACGTCTGAGCAAAAGGTCCCCATATCCTAATCAGGTTTTTATCTCTTCATAAAACAAAGTTTCTTTCCTCTGATAATTCAAAATGGTCAAAATCTCCTGAAGACACTGGCATTCAGAACCTGATACTTGTTGACAGCTGAATTTGTTTACTCCCTATTTAGGATCTGCTAATGGCAAATTGCTACAGAGAGAAGTCAGAAAGCATGAGGATAAAAAAGTGTTCTCCATATCATAAGCTACTGTTCCCAATATTATGGTATCTGAGAAGTGACAGAAATAACATCTTCAGGCTGTCACAAGAGTGTGTTTTGCTCTTTTCTTCCTTGTTGCCCACAACTTTATCACACAAACAGATAAAGTTTGCACCCCTGTTTCCCACTGCAGACTTCGTCGTGGGTCTGAGTATCAGTCTCTTTCAAACCTTGCTCTGCTCTTATTCTTGAATTATTTTCATGACAGCGGGACTCAACTGTCAAAGAAGCAGAATTTGGGGTGAGGGGTGAGAAAGCAAGTCTGTGGATAATTCTTTTCCAAGCTCACGAGGCTTCATATATCCTAAGTCACTTTCATGCCCTATTTTATAGTTGCAGAATAAACAGATATTGTGAGGTAATTGTTAAAGTTGTCAGGTCTAAATATACAATCCCATTAATGAATGACATGGACTGGAAATGGGCTTTATAAGTCTCTCTCCCATATTGTATCTGGAAAATTCAACTCTCTGTATTTTAATATTGGGTTAATATGCTGAATAATAATAATTTGCATTTATATTGTGGCTTTCATCCTGCTAGATTGCAGAAGGCTTCCCACTACAAGCATACTGCAGCACACAGATGCAACCCTCTCTGTGGTAGGAATAAAGTGGGCAACAGCAGAAGAGTGAGGAGCTTCAGGGCTTGGGACAGTATGGCCAACCCCTAGACTTAAGGCACCAGCACAGTATTCTGGAGTCAACACAGACCAGAATAACTTAATTTTAAGACAGTATCAGAAGTCCTGAAGCCTACAGACTTAGTCTCCTTTTAAAAAACAGGAATCAGTCCTGCATGGAGATGAACCAGCATTGATGTACTTCAAAAGAAAAAAAAAAGTAGGTTACAAACAATCTCTTTTGAATGCCTAAAATCATAATGAAATACACAATTTAATTACTACTCTCTTTTTTTTTTTCATGAGGAAGAGGATTGGAGGGGATAGATAAAGAACAGAGGGGAATGGTTCAGAGAAAGTTGATTTTAATCCAAAATAAAATTGGAACAGGTCCCAATTAAGTGATCAGTCTGATTTCTATTCAGGTTTGCCAGCCTGAGTGGGTCCCAATATCACTATTATGCCTGCTGTCATGTGATTAGTCTCATTGAGAGAACACAGTTTACAGGCTGAAAGCTGATGGTATGAAGCCTTTAGCAAGAATAATTTGTACACCTGCTTTTTTTGGAAAAGTTTCAAAGATGTTTCTTTTGGTGTGGGGGAGTAGTAAAGTGAAGCCCCATTTAAAAGAAATGCCATTTTGTGGAAATGTTGTTCTTGCAACAGAAAAAGGTAAAACAACAATTTCACAGGTCACTCTTTCAATTGATACTAGTTTTGATTTTTTCAGCAGAAAATCCTCTTCATGTAAGGCCATTCCCAGCTTTCTGTCTTCTGATACAGAAGTCAATCCCAAACACTAGCACTTGAAGTCAGAAGCTAGAGGTCCTTATGCAATGGTAACTTGGAATTTGTTTTTTTAAACTCTTACTATAAGCCTGATGCCAGAATTTCAATAGAGCTTAGCTGCCATCTCATAAGTCAATAAAGAGGTCAAAAGCTACCAGCTACAGTTGTGGTTTTTTAAATTAATCAAAGATGATGAGAGTTGCAGCTGCTCAGCACTTTTAAAAAATTGCCCAAAATATATAAGAGCCTGGGGTACAATACTTTTCCTATGGGGATAAATACTCTTCATATGACTTGAGGTCACAATGAGTTGTAGAGGATTTTAAAATGGCTGTGATTGATGTTTGCTGTTGAGTTCTCCATCTGTTCATGCAGGTATATTCCTGGCTTCTTGTTCTTGTTAGTTGCTACTAGGAGAGCAAGAGACAGTAATGGCTATCAGAAGCAATAGAAAGCAAGAAGAAGTTATCAATAAAGGAAGGCAAAGTATAAAAATGTACAGAAAAACAAAGGTCTAAAAAAAAAAGGGTTAAGCAACACTTCTCTCCCCTCAATTATTTTTATCTGCATTCCTTATTTAAAACTAAAATTCTGTGGCCTTTCTTTTTCCTACTCAGCTTCTGTCATCAAACGTTACAGAGACACTATTTCAAAAACATTTTCACAAATAGTCACATAGACAGAAATTTTTTTACAAGACTGGAGACCACTGTACATAAAGGGGAGTGTTTCCATGCAAGAACTCTTCATCTCCCCATCAACTGGAAAACTAGCAGTAATGAAAGTGTTTGGTTCTAACTATTGCCACCGGTACGGTCTTCTAAGACAGACCAACCTGTTAGCTCAACAGGTTGGTTTGCCAAGCAGTGGGGATCAATCCACTTCTGGCACTCGATGTGACCTTCTTCCTACACTCCATCTGGACCAGACCTTTCAATAACCACTTCACAGGACAGGTACAAATTAAGAATGATCAAACCTTGGGCAATATTTGATTTATACTTTTAATTGACATGTACATTATGTGTGTCTCTTAAAAACGAGAAACTGCAAAAAACTTAACTGACAGACAATGTCAAGTTTCAAATAAGACTTTTTTGCTTTTACTATTTTCATATCTTTGGTGGTACAATTGGAAAGCTTATAGCTTTTCAAGGGAGATTATCTTCCTGAAGACCACAGTAAAGCTAGGAAGCCATAAATATAGTAACAAAAAAACCCAAACTAAGCTATCTATTTTATTTATAAATTGTGAATCTAATCTCACTTCAGACAATGAACACAGTCTCAAAGAGCAGTCCCTAGTTTCTTGAACGAGTCATTCAAATAAGTGGCCAAATACCCAATAGATTTTAAAATTAAACCTAAACATGAACACTGTAAACACTTTCATTTAAACTTTAAAACAACTTCCTCAGAGAGAAGTACAGCACAAGCCCATTTTGTAGATAATACTAAACAATCATTAGCAGAAATAGATTTAGAAATAAAACATAGTTTATTGAAATCCATCTATTACAGCCATTATTAAAAAGGCATTTGTAACAAAATTATCCATTATTTTTTATTCCTGTTATAAAGGTGTTCAGGGACCAGTTTCCACCATCAGAAGAAAATTATATCATTGATTAAGACTCTTTCTTGCATCTTGCAGTTTTCAGCAAGTCTCCTTCTGTCCTATAAAAGTCATGTGTTTGATCTGAGAACACATTACTTCAGAAATCTTTTTATTTTAAGAATTTCAAGCCTGAAACTAATGTGGCAGGTTTTAAAGCATTGTTCTAAATAGATTGACAGTTATTATTGCTAATGTCTTTCTAGTGAGCATGCTCAGGATAGATATCCAGAGGGAACAGAGGGCCCTACAGACTTTTTGCTTATTATTTTGGAACAGAAATACATCTCATTTTCCTTTTACTAAATCACAGAGATTTGATTCCATACTGGTCAAGTTAAGATCCTACAAGGACGACCATTTTACAAATTAGTATCAACTTCACTTTCAAAGCTTAATTATTAAAAATCTAGTAGTGAAAAGAATACCAACACTAAATTATTTTACTCTGTATCTATGGGCTATCAAGTCTCCATATCCTGCATTTTAAGCTTTCCCATAAGCTTTCTGTGAAATAATTTGCAAAGGACATTATCTTTCTTCTTCCCAAAGTCTAAATCTACATTTTCAATTTCCCAATCAATTTTTTGAAATCATAATGCTATGGAAAGCCAGAACCTACAACTGTTGCAACAGGTAGCTTGTAAAAGCCATATATGCCATATAAAGCCTACTTCTTAGCAGATAAGACTTCTGTTTAACACGACTGTG
Source organism: Scolopax mira (assembly GCA_004320125.1). NCBI lineage: Eukaryota > Metazoa > Chordata > Aves > Charadriiformes > Scolopacidae > Scolopax > Scolopax mira. Next base: position 101,950 of record BJBW01009494.1, on the reverse strand, counting down.
ACTGTGATATATGACACACAAATAAATGCTTCATTGGCTTCAGCATCCAGATAAATTTATCCTCATCTCAGTGAATGTGGAATCAGCATAACTAATTAGCTGCTTCTTAAGAGTTTTTAAAAAAGAAGATAAGATGTAATAATCAGGTTGCATCCTCTCCCTGCCCCTACCTCAAAGTAACTTACAAAGTTAGCTTCCAAAACAAAAATCAGAATAAAAAAGCATGCTTTATTCTGCATTCTGCTTTGGTCATATCTTTGTTTTCTGGCATAAAGCTTGAAAGCAGCATAGGTGTCCCATAGACTCTAATTTAATCTCATGCCTGAAAGTCCCCTAGCTGTGATTGCTGCAGTGATGCAGGCTGAACCTAAGTATGCCATGCTATACTTAAAATACATGCATTCTCAGAGGCAAAGGTATTGAATATTCAGACTGGAAAATTTTCTTCTGAACCATGAGGTCACAGAGTCCAACTGCCTCTTTTTTCTGATCACAAAATATTGATCATATTCAAATCATTTGGTCATCACAACTTCATTTGATTGAATGGGCTGCTGAACTGGATGTTTCTACTTAGCCACAGCTGCCAAGTGCCTCACAGCTTTTTGAAGAAGCATAAAAGTGGCTGAAAAGCTCCTTTTTATGTATGTTTGCAATGTAAGCCCAGAGACGTCTGTCCTGGAAGTGAGGGAGGACTGAAAGAATAGCAAGGAGACACTGAGCAGTCATTGCTCTGTTTCTAGAGAAACTGCTTAAACTTATTTCATACATCCATGGGAATTACTGGCTAATAAACAGTAGTTGCAATTCTGTGGAAGAGAACTGTCCATAGGAAGGGAAGAAGTGAGAATAATAAAGATACAAAATTGCCATTGAATTGCCATTGTCCTTTTCTAATACAGTATGGAGATATGGCATAGTCGAACATTACAGTATTTGAGGTATTTATTCCAGAATACTATTATTATTTTTATTATATGCATACTGAAAAGATTACCCTCCATTTCCTTCACCCTATGGTTGGTCCTATAAAGATCCCACTGCTCAGTATCCAAACAGTTTAACAGTTACAGCTTTTGCTGGTTTTATTGTGCCAGCAACTTCCTTTGCAGACATCACCTAGTAAACTATTTTGCTAGTAAACTAAATAGGGCCAGGGCACTATGGCTTGCAACTGTCCATATTATTTAATTGCTAGTACACTCCTTGGCATAGATTTGACTCATGGGAACTAGCACTCTTGCAGGCAACACCTGGGCACAGTTTGGAGGGTAAGTCAAGCCTGGGATGGTTCCCAATACGCAACATAGACAAGGCTGACATGTTTTAGTGAAAAAGAAAGTTTAGCCATATGGTTGTAAGCCATGCTCTGTCACTTGCCTTCAGGGCCAGACAGGCTGCAAGGGTGCTTTTTATGTACTTTGTATAGACATAGACGTTGGGACCAATTTTCATCTGACATCATTATGACTCATTCTACTGAAGCCAAGGAGTTATAGCAGATTTGTAAAAGTCAGAGAATCACCATACCTGTTTGGAGTGTAGTTTGGGGCATGAGGAGGCATACAGGAGATGTGGCAATTATCTTCTCTTAAAGATAACTTAAATGGGATTAGACCTACTTTACATTTGTCCACTAATAATAACATCTGCTGTATTACGATTTCTTGCCTCTTCTTTTCTGAACACTTGTAGGTAAACTGATACAGTTTAGAATGTAAAAATTCAGTTTTACAATCATGATTTTGGTTGCTTACCTTTAACATCACAAAACAATTTGTCAGAAGTTCACAGCTTGCCTTTCCTTTTAATTTGCTGCTTTAGGATATCAAGTTTTTTGTACAAGTTTCATTCATATTGACTAGCTTTGGCCATTAGCAGCGTGGCACAATCCAGTATTACAGTCTGCTCATGGACAAATGTCCAAAAGCCTGCCTGCTTTATGTGCAACGAATTGGGGCATCATTCCTTTGCCTATCATATATTCTGCTCAGATGATCTAAGACTGAGCAGTACCTGTTGGTTTGGCATTCCCACACATGCATCAGAAAGCAAACACCTCACAGCCCCAAGATGCACGGTAGGTGGCCTTAAGCTGAACCTGAGCTTTTGAGTATCTTTGATGTTTCCTGTCTGGAAAAAAATCTGTTGCTAGGAGGGACGATTCCCCATTCTGTTATACCAACACGCTGGGGTAGCTCCATTGGCTAGCAAAATTACACTTTAAAATAAGAAAAGAAGAATAAAATAAAATTTAAAAAAACCTTTCTGTGATGTCAAGACAAAATCAAGAGCAAACAGATACTGTGGAAGGAGAATTAGCTTTATGCTTTTACTGTTGCTAGTTTACCATGCATTGTTATTTTCCTAACACAGCAAAAGTAAAAAATACCTTCTGTGTAAAGAATGGCTCCCTCTATTCATATGTGCATGAGTTACACGTTGCTCATTTAGGCTTCCTCAGATTTTTTTCTCAATGCTATTGGTATGTAGCTGTGATGCTCTCAGCCCGCTTTGTACATTTTTATGCTTTGATGGCTAATTTGCTTTCCATTCATATTGTTTGAACTAACTGGCTCCTTTTCAGACTCAGAAGCCCTGCTGCTAACATGATACAGCAAGTTTACAATGCCTCAAATAAACATAATAGAGATGGGAATTACATACTCTCTTCCTCATACAAAATCTCACCCCAACATGACCTCTCTTCCACTTTCCCTCACAGGCACATATACACAACTGCACACAGTTAAGGCTCCCTACATAAATTCAACCAACTAAATAACTTAGCCCTTCTAGCACAAAGAAATTCTGCTGTCTTATCAGCTGGTTCCAGCAAGCACCCAGTCCTTCAGTGTGTTACCCTCTTCTAGTGCTACTCCACAGGATCCACCTGTTCCCAACAGTCCCTTCGGTCAAAGATTTAAGTGCATTTATTTACATATATAAAAAATCTCTGGGAGTAATTACTTCTTCTGTCTGCTCTTCCGAGCTCAGCCCACATGAACATGTCTTCACAGAGCACTTGACAGACTCTTCAGGACTATCCCACACTGACTCACCAAGCCCATCATGTGCTTCACCCAGAGTCAACAGATATTTAAAGGCAGAAGGGTCTCCCACTCATCTAACCTATTTCTTCACCTCTCTGCTCCCCAGGTACACTTGGTAGTCTTTCACTGAAGGGTAGTATTAGCTCTTTGCTCCTTTTCACCATTGATACTGGATAAATTAGAAAGAACAGCAGGAGAGAGGGAGAGAAAGATGGAAAGAGAAAAATATAATAACAGATACGAGCAATGGATAACTTAAAAAGGGCTTTTTTTTTAATTTCTGGAAAAAGGCTTTAAGCTAAAGTTGAGTAAGACATGATTTTTCTTTGATATAAATAAGTCTTTGGTGGAAGTTGTAAGAGACCTATGATTTTGTGTTGGGTTTGGTATGCCATTTTGAGAGTTTCTCCATATGTCATAATTTATCACAAGATTAAACATAATTATAGATTAAATTCATTTTTTTGAAGAGGAATTATAAAAAAAATAAATAGATAAAACATTGGAATACTTACAGTCTAATGTACTACAGTAAAGTTTACAAAGAATACAAAAATAAAACATACCATTATTTTTTCTAAAGAATGGAGATTTTTGGATTACCATCATTACTTTCTTAAGAAGTGTTTGTTTTTCCATGAACAGAATGGAAAAAAAAAGTTTTCACTAAGTTTAAAAATTCAAACACCCAAGGACTGGCAAATGACAGAGATAAGATCGTTCTTCTAAAAGGGTTTTTTGTAGTTAAATATTTTCTGTTTTTCTGAGCAAGTAGAAATCCCTAGAATTTGATCATATGGCCTCACATTGCCAAGAATGCTTATCTGCCAAACTGGAATCGTTTGTTCCACTGCACTAATTACTACCATGCAAGCATATGAAGCAACTGATGGCAGCAGTAGGTTATCGTCCTCTAGGTACATCAGAACTAGAGCAGAATGAGGCAGAACAGAAAGGTTAAGGCAGCCAAATCCTGCCCGAAGACTCTGCAGCTGCCTCTGCCTTTGCTGCAGACAACCCATGTCATGGCAGTCGGGTCATTTCAACCAGACATTGAGCAGGTGTCGCTAGCTCTCCTCCTTGTCTTTGCTTCCAAGCCTGGCACCACATGGCCCAATTTCCAGACACACAGGACCAGACACTCCTGCTAACGGCAACAAAAACTGTTTTGGACATAAGTTCCACAGAACACTAAGTATTCTCAAAAATCTGGGATTATAAATTAATGAGTCCAAATTAGTGAATCTAATTCTTCTTGTGCCTCAGTTTTCCATCAGAAGTGCAGCTAATGCCACGTTTTATCTTACCCAGCTACTGCAGGGGCTGAGGTATGATACCAACAAGCAACAGAGAGACACTTAATTAAAAAATTAATAATTTTGTCTTCAGTGGAAGATTGGAGGAACTGTAGTTCCCTGGATCTTCCTTTCTGAAGACAGGAGTGACACTGGCTTCCTTACAGTCTTCAAGAACCTCTCCCATCACTGTGACCCAGCCACTGAGAGCAGTTCCACAATGGCATCAGCCAGCTCCCTGAGCACTCGTGGGTGCACCCTGTCAGGCCCCATGGACTTACTCAGGCCCCATATGTCCAGTTTAAGTGCTCCCTCTCTCCCTTCTTCACTGAGTTGTAAACTGATGAAAGAACTGCTTCCTGATAACCATATCTTGTCCTAATGCAGAATAAATAATACAGAATACATCACTAAAGGTAAAATCAACATGTGTTTGGAATGTTCTCACTGCTGCAACTACACAGAGACCTGCCCTGGAGAGCCAGCCATTTAGATCAGAAGACAAATATCTGGGATGAAGTTTGTTAGATTTCACAGCTCTATTTCACCAACAGGAAAAAGAAAGAAAAAAAGAATACTACTGTTCCTGGATCATATTTATTATATTGCTGCTGCTGTCATTGCATCATCTATGAATTTTATAGGGATGAGAATTCACCGCTCTAAGCACATATAATGCTATGGATTACTAGAAGTCTTAAGTGTATGTCATAGCCTCGGTGAAAAAAATACCTGCTCCAAAGAGCTCACAATTCACAGGTTAGAGTAGGAATGATAAATAAATGTATTCAACTAAAACCAAGAAAGAGCAAGTCACATGAGAATCACAACAATATTCAATTTTGACAGCTATAAAAACAAATAAATATGTATTAAACTACTAAAAAATCTGAGAATAATGAATTCATGAAAAATGAGAGACATACATTGGAAAAAATGCCTTAAAAGGGCTGTCAGGTAAGATGGAATTAAGGGGAAAAAGGAAGGTTTGGCACACTGGAAAAAAGACAATATTCAGTGCATATAAGACAAATATTTTTCAGATACAAATTTACTTCTGCCTCACATAGACCTTTCCTCTAATAATGACCACACCTAAAGGACATGAAAAAGACTAGTCAGAGAAAGTACTCAGATATAAGTTCATACCCAGAAAACATTGTCTAACATTTCCCCTGCAATTCATTCTTGTCTCCTCTTCCATTTAGTTTCTTGCCCCATGCTTTAAAGGCCGCTGTCACAGCCGTGTGGATCCTGGCAGCGCTACAGCCAGGAAACCAGAGGCATCAGGGGAGTCAGGCCTCTGGAGGGGAGCAAAGGGAAGAAGGGGCTGGTTGCTGACTGCAACAATCTCTCTCACCCCCCTCACAGAGCTCATTAAAGCCTTAGGGATGACCAGACTTCTTGGAAGCGGGGCTGGTGTGACACTGGGAATTGCACAAGTTGTGAACATAAGACCATTAGACATTCTAGTAATAAAAAAGGCCACTAGGCCAAACACACCTGTCTTTCTCCGCTTTTCTTGATTCTGCTGTTTTCTTTTTTTTCAGCATCTATCTCACTATTCCCTTTCTTCAGAAACAAATATGCTTCTCTACATATTTTATAGTATATTTGCTAACTTTCTAAAGCCATTCTGCTTGTGTATTCCCACTTGCAGGCACGAATCTGCTCAGAATTCTTTAGACTTTTTTAGAATTCTCCCCTATTTCTTGTGCTCCTTCCCAGCACCCAGGTGTATCTTGCCAATTCCTTTCATATTTTAGGACTTAGTGGCTCAAATATTCATCCTGCCCCAGCTTACACAGAAATCATGTGAACAACGTATTCTCAGAGAAACACCTGCCCTCTGCACAGCAGAGCAAAGAAAAATTCAAACAGGATATTAAACAACATTAAAAATAGACTACAAATATGCAATGCTAATTGATGTAGACTGCATACTTGAATACTGTGCTTAATTTTGCCCTTCTCATCTAAAGAAGAATACAGTGGAGAAACACATAGCCCAAGAAAGAGCGGTATATTATAAGAAGATTGTTAATGTTCCTAGTAGAGCAATAGATGCATTAATTTCAGAGAGGAGATGGGAAAGACAGACTGTGAGGGGTGCATTATTAAAAGTAGCCAACAATGACAATACATTTAAAAAAAAATTGTGTATCTTCACACTCAGTTCAAGAATATATTCCATAATGTTGAAACAGTTTTACAGTGAATTAATAGAAACTTTGAAAATAATATACCAGTAATCATCTCATTAATTAGCATAGGCCACTGGAGCGGTTAAGACAGAGGCATCACTTTTTGTGCACACACTCCCCAAGTGGAGAGCATCAGACAGCACTTCCCAGGATACACGGAGAGTCTGGAGAGAGAGAGAGCAGACAAGAGGCAGCCGAGGGAGCGAGCACACAGGCACCAGCTGGGTCCAGTTAGCTGTGGTGGCTCGGTACGGACGAGTGAACGAAGTCAGAAAAAGGGGAAAAAGATCAGACACGGAAAGAGATGAAAGGAGGAGCAGGCAGGGGAGAAAAAAAAAAAAAAGTAAGGGCAGGCGTGGAGCAAAGCTGGAGCAAAGAGTCTGCGTGGGAGGGATGGAGGGAATGGGCACGAGAGTAATTCAGCTCCAGGCAGCAAACGCCCAGCGATAGCTACGTGAAGGTCATTGCTTTGGCTGCTTGGCAGCTGCTTCCACTGCCAGCAATCTCTGCCGCTTCCCATCCCTCCCCACGGCCAGTTTAGGGAGGGCACAGGTTCGGGGGGCACCAGCTGGGTCCCAGCACCCCAGGCCGGCTGCCGGGCGCAGGCAGCGTCAGGGCAGAGGTGAGCATCCCGCAGCAGCACTCCCTGCCCTCCCCCAGTTAACCTCTGCAGCTCCCTGCAGCCCGGTGAAGGGGTTTTGACAGGTGAGGGGGACTGCAGCTTAACGGGAGAATGAAAAACGTCACGTCAAAGGACAGTAACCAGCACTAACAGTTGTCCCTGTGTCATTTTTTAATAATTCAAAAAAAGCGTTGCATGATAAAAGTCTGATGGAGATACTATGTTTTACTTAAAAAAATAAAGGGTTTTTTTAAGCATTTGAACAGTTCATTCCCTAAGATTAAATGGTAAGAGGCCAGTGTCTAAGAGTGGTGACGAATAGTCTACACATTAACCTGGACACTTAGAATGACTCCTACAGGTTTGTGTTTGTTCTGCAAAGCCAAAAACAAAGTTTTACAAATGACCAGGGAATCAATAAAGCCCACCCCTGTGACCGGCAGATGTTAAAGGGAGTGCTTTACTCTATACCATCCCCATCTTCCAATATGACTCATTAAATCTTTTCTATTCACATTCCTCCTTTACACCAAAAGTACTTTGATCACTGCACATAGTAAAATACTGTACAATTTTTTCATCAGTGCATTAAGACTCTAAGAAAACTGCTTATCCGTAGAATAAGGGAATTCACCTTTGAGTTCCTGCAGGTAGTATATTAAGTCATCAGCATGAAGAAAAGTATTTTGCTATCCTTCATAGTAGTCTCAGTAGACAGACCTACTTTACAGGTCTAAATTTTATTTAAATTGCAAGTAGCTTGAACAATGAAACTGCAAACACAAGCCCCGTAGGTGATTCCCCCTACTCATTGTTGGTCTGCTCCCATTAATCTCTATATAACAGAGGAGAGGAGAAGTCTGGGCAGAAAGCAGGAAAAGGATTTTCAACTAATACACCTACAACCATTTTGGTTTGGATCCTGGAACAGTTACCAGTCTTTTCCCCTATGACTACATCCCCAGTTATGAAGACCCGTTAGTCTTTGCACTGAGTGGTTTAGGTCCAGTGGCAAACATTGTGGTGGGAAACCATCCTGGGAATCCCCTCTGGCACATTACAGCCAAGTTAATACTTCATTTAAGCTGCTTATCTGAAATCCATACCGCGGATCTAATGGAGGGATTTAGGACCAGAGAAGGTACGAGCATGCAGAAGCGACCTGACAACTAACCAATTTCTAATACTTTTAACTACAGCCAAGGAAGGGGTTGAAGTTCAAAATTCTTAAGAAAGAAACGTGAAACAATACTAAGAAAAAGCTGATCAATATTAAATCACGTGCTACTTGACCTACTGGATTAATGTCTTCCTTTAGACTACAACAGGAAAACAGAACTCCTAACTTTTTTTTGGAATACAGAGCAGTGATCTGTGTGCACAAGTCACGCAGCAGGACCACATCTGGAATGTCACATCTGATGGACAGGCAAAAGGCTGTGATTTTGTCCTATAGATACTGCTGGGAGGGAAGTGGGGCAAAACTTAGCAGTTGGCCTTTGCATGAAGAACCCAGTGTGATCTGGAGACCTACTTCAGACCACGTCTTACAGCACTGCAGATTGCAAGCTGCTCTCAACCCACTTAAGAAAAAAGGAGACAAAGTGTTTCGGTACAGTTTGGTACAGTTCCTTCATGTGCAGCCAGCTGTCTTTACTTTTTGTGATGGTCTTCTAATGGAAAAAGCAATATTTAAAGAAATAAAATACCCCTGATCTTCGTCTAAAAACAGGTAAGTCTTGCAAAAGACATGACTAACAATAGAAATTATGTATTTTAACAAGCATTACAACTGTATAAATACCTTCTGTTCTCCACTGCTATGATCACAAGGCCATAGCCACCTATGCCTTGTCCAAGAATAATCAATGCCATTAGAGAACTGGTGATATATCAGCCTTCATGAACTTCATTAACTATGTGTACCACATGAAGTGAAAAGTAAATGTACTGCAGGTTAGTACAACAGATATCTGTAACTCTACTCAGGCTGAGCAACACGCTCAGGGAATTCTCTAGGTGATTTCCCTGACTGCCAGATGAATCAGTTTCTGATCTCATTCAAGACTAATATAAATAACAGGGATTTGCCCCTCTCCACTACAGCTTACAGCTAAGACAAGTATATGGCATTGGTCACCCCGGAAAGCACTTTTAAAAGGAAAGCCCAAAATGTCTTAGAGCTTAGAGAGCAAAAAATCCAGACAGCTGGATTGAAAATATTGTCCTAATTACTTCAAAAATGAAACTCGCTTTATTTTTTAATAACCAAAGGCTAGGACAATTATTTCTTTTCAAGTGACCTACAGCTAACATGTTTTAACATGGAATATGAAAATCAAAAGACAGATCAAGGAAATCAAAGCTGCAGTCAAAAGACATGAAGCAGCAGCAGGCTTTTAACAGCTCTCTGCAAGTTCTAGAACTTTTCTTGTGCCTTCTTCATTGTTTCTTTTATTCACATAAAACAAACACCCTGCTTGGAATACAACTCATGGCAAATCCTACATCTAGAAACCATCCCCAGTTCTCAGTGTCTCCTGGCAGCAGCAGGTTTCTGTACGTCTGGCTACAGCACTGCTCTCACTTTGATACAGGTCATTAGGCTGGGTCTCCCGTTGGAGCTATCGCTGAAATGGCAGCCCCCGGGGATTACGCTGCTGCCAAATTCAGATCAGGGGAGTGAAAAAACACATTTTCAGATCTTTTTAAAAGCTGTTTTTACACTGCTTGTTCAAATATAGATTCTCATTATGGTCCTGATCCTATACCCTGATTGTATTGAGACGGAGTCCAATGACAGGGCTGCAGCTTAAATTAATTTTCCTGCAGGCACTCAATATTCCCTCTGAATATCCCTGCAATAATAACACTTCGCATGCATATTCCACGTTTTGTCTGAGGAATTCAGAAGGGTGTTATAAACATCCAGGGACACATCCTGCTCTCTCTGCAGCAGTTAGAGAGCCTCCCCTGCTGAACATCTCCCAACACGCAGAGTAAAGAGGGCACTAATCTGAGGAGTGAGGCACTCGGTGTGACCCTGCACAATGAGGTGGAAAACAGAAACCCCTGCCAATAAAACAGAATCTGTGGGAGTTCATGCAATTTGGGATCTGTGGAGTAAGAGCTGCCAACCTGTTTTTATGAAAATGATTTGTTTTGCCACCCAGCCCTCCTTCTGGGCTTGTCTGTGCACATCCAGGACTGTAACAGACCCCAGCTCTTCTGCCCATGCTCCAGTCTGGCCAGACACGAAGCAGATTCAGTCAGGGATTAATTAGCTTGGGCAGAAGATTGTGCTAACAGAGCCCTAAGAGTGGTGGGCCAGAGCTGGCTGACACCCAGTCAGGCTGGCCAGCAAGCAGAACGGGCCTGACCACACAGGCTGGTACCTGCATGTGATGGGCAAGATGTGGTTCACCACCTCAGTATTACATAGCAATGGTACACTCTTCATGTAGATTTAAAAAACAGAAATTACAGATGCTAGAAGAAAACCCAGTGCTGACAGTGACAGATCTGAGCGCAGAACCCAATATGTGAATACTGCTCTGAGGGTGGGCATTCGCTAAAAATGCTCAACACGGTCTAATGATTAATAACCACCTGAACTCAAGGCCCATTTTTGCATCCCTCTGGAGAGCTACAGAGATGGCTCCCTTCTGAAAAGAGGCTGGGTTTTGCCCCCTTCTAAGTAGCAAGGTGGGAACAGCAGACACCTAGACTTACAAAGCTCCCCAAAACTGGTGTGTGTCAGTAGGGACAGGGATCATTTGTGTAGCCTGGACCACTCCGGTTGGCTAACTCAATGCCTACAGCTTAGTGCTGCATAAAAGTTCCGCTCCTAATTGGCTACCCATTTTGGCTAATTCTTTGCTGCATGAACTAACTGGGTGTGGAGCCAATTTTCACAGCTTCCAGGGTTTTACATGGCTTTCCACACTGCAGCGCTACAAACTATCCTTTAATTGAATTAAACACTTAATTGTGCTCATAAACGTGGAAAGAATATACCCTCCCAGCTAAGAAATAAGAACAGATATTGATCTGCAAGCTTGAAACCTCCTTATTCCCAGTTTAGTAATAATACTTATAATTTTAAAATTTTTTGATTGTCAAGATATTTTTGTCATTGTTGTTGCAGAGATTTTGAATAGTAACTATTGTCTGGGGCTTAGAAAGATACAAATAACTAACTGGTTTTCCACAATTTATATTCAGTAAGTATTTAAAAGGTAATATGCAGATTTCAAAAGATGTCATTTGAGCTCTATGACAGTTACTGTATCACAATATCAGTGTGGTAACACAAAAGGATACAGGTAATTATGTATGGAGTACACACGTGGTCCTACGCTGTTACTTAAAAGTCACACAAAAGCAAGGGTAATCCTTCCTTTCAGTGGTGCTATATAGAGTTTGTAATACATCCCTGAGCTTTATCCCAAACAGAAATAGTAAGGAGATGGGTACACACACACAAGCACACACTGACACACAGAAGCAGAGATAATGGGAATGAAAGAGGCACTGTCGAAATAGTTTCATTTTTCTTACCGTCGTTTTTCCCATTATTATTCTTTGTTGGGAAAAAAAGTGAGACAAATTACAACTGAAAATTCCACAGAAGATCTCATAAAATTTCACATAGTGCAGAAAATATTACTGCAATGTAAAGAAAGAGAGACGAGGGGATTAAGGGGGAAACTAATGGGACTTTTAAGGACTAAACACATAAAAAATATCGTTTATGTAGTGCATTAAAGTCATCCTGAATTATTAAGAGAAACTCCCCTTGTGTTCCCCAGTGCTTTACAATGCCAGTTCTGCATGCTTTGTGCTAGAATCACATTCGTTGACGAAGCACAAATTTAAGAAGACAGGCAAAAGAGGTCTATGTGACCAGGGACTGATAATGGTCCATAGGGCCTTTCACCTTTATGTTACCAGTTCAAATCTAACCTAGTTAAAGCAATGGCTAAAAGTTGTTAAGGCCTGAGAGCTGTTCAGTGGCCTATGTGAAATGAACGCAATGATCTTCGACCAGCTCCCTGTGGACTAGCAGTCAAACCACAACTCCTCCTGCCTACTTTTTAGGGTGACTCTCGAGACTTCAAAAACACAGCAAACAAAAGCTGTGGGAATAACACCTTAACAGTCTATTTTCTCCACAAGCAGTAAATGCATAAGTTTAGGGCATTTAAGCTTATTATTACTGAACAGCAATTTATATTGCATTAGCACCAGTGGACCTTGACTGCTATCAGTATGAGCCATGAGCGGACAAAAAGAGGTGACTCCCTCTTCAAAAAGATAGATAATATGTATATGAGAAAGGACAGAGGGACAGAATCAACTCTATGGATTGCATTTATGCTTAACTGCAATCCTCTGCCTCAGCCATGCCACAATGAATGAAGGCTTTCAGCAACACCACTCTTCCCAGCACTGCAGTTCCAAACCACTAACCTATGCTTAGACCAAAATATACCAGCAAGTGGTTTTAAAAGCATATATACAAAGGCAGGGCATTTTCCTGTCTTTGCTGCAGTGAAGTCTATCAGTACATCACTGGTATGATTACAGTAACTTCTACCATAGAGTTTTCAAATAGTTTCTCAAGACTATTTAAGGTCCTTATTCATGGAAAGATTCGACTTGTCTCTCTGTTGGGAGTGCAATGGGATTGGGGCTCCACTGCTTTGCAGCACCATACACATAACCTGCAGATCAGCACAACTGCATCCAGTAACTTCTACTCTGAAAAAGACAAAGGTGTAAAATCTCAATGCCAGATGAGGCAACAACACACAAAGCAGAGGAAGGCCCAGGGAACATTTTTAAAGAAAAAAAAAGCTACTGAAGGTCACTTCAGTCCAGTGACTTAAGTCCAGTACACTTAAAAGAAAAAAAATCCATAAAAACACAAATACCTCTGATGAGTTTTAATTGAAGTGAGTGGATAAAAATAAAATACAAAAAAAAAAGTCATTTGAAGGCTTATAAAACTTAAAGCAAAAGAAATGTCCATTTATGTAACATTCTTGGTTTGCTATGTGTTTTATCACTCAACCCATATTGCCCTTCTCATTGCTCATATGTTTTTAGGCATTTTTGAGAAAAAAAAACCCAAACCGTAAAAGATTTAAAAATTATGTTAAGGGAATTTAATTCATACGCAGTTTCTCTATTCTCATAGTATCTCAAATGCTCAGATGCTTTGAAATGAAAAAGCTTTTCAAAATAGAAACAGCTTGGAAACTGAATTCATCGCCCTCCTCTTTACCCTTACTCTCTCTTGTCTTTCACACAGCCAACTGTCTGTCCCAGGAATCAATACACATATGTTTAGACCATGATACAATTAAATTTGTTCTGAGCATTTACTTATGTTTCAACAGCTTCATTGACTTTTGAGCTTGGAAACATTTTATATTTTCTACTATATTGCTGGCATAAATGTTGACTTTGCTAAGCTTATTTTTCAGCCTCAGAAGCATACTTAATCTTCTGAAGAAGAGAAAGAACACCAGGTGAACAGCATGCAAATTTTCAGGATGCTGTTTGCCTTATGGGGAGAGCGATTTTTTTATTGCAGATTCAATGTGACAAGACAAATCCAGAGTTACAGCCTTGATTAATATCTATCAAAACACAGAAACCCAAAGCAAAGGACACATCCTCAGTTTCCTCTGTTGCGCATGGTAATAGCAGGCTAAACTCAGAGATACCAGAAATGGTGGATGAACATTCTAGCAGCAACATACGTTTTACACGCTAAGTGCAGCAGAAAGGAAAGGATGGGGTTAAAAAATAAAACTGTACTTGACACTGAAATTTAAGACATTATGAAGAGGACTTCCCGAGATCAGTTTGCCTACTGCAGCTTTCCACCTTTTACCTGAAACTCTCTATAAATTGCACAATATTCACACGTACTTAAAAAATGCACAATTTACCCACCCATATACATTATTTTCATATATGGATTATTTTTATTATTATATTGCCAAAAACTAAAAACTGCATAGACATCATGGCAGGTCCACAGAATGTATACTGTACTGCACTGCAGATACACCATAAGAGAACTTCAACAGACCTACTGGTATGGGACCAAGAACCACAGCTTACATGTGTTATGAAGAAAGTAATCTGGAATATTTAGACATAACAGATCCTCCTTGACTGGAGGATCTGAAGAGGCCTGAGTCAAAGGTGACATCTGTATTCTTGGCCTGGCAGACAAGACAGTGATTGAGAGAACAAGCAGTATGGAGGGCCTAAGGGGGAAGCCCTTTTTTGATCATGCCCATCTTGAGCTCCTATTATAATATCCGGAGCACAAGATAATTATCTGAGGCAGCAGCACAGAGATGTCAATTATTTTATTTATTTCTGGATAGCACTGTAGAGGTGATGTGTAAAAAGAGAGGAGAAATGGATCAAAACTAGAACTCCTTAAGATTTTGGCAGAAGTTAAATCAGGATGCTTCAAAGGATAAACGTAAGGAATGATGAAGGGTTTAGGAGGAAAACAAGTAAAGAATGGAGCCAAAGATACAAGGCATGATGAGATTTAATAAGATCAAAACTGACAGTGTGAGAGGAGGACAAAGAATTGGCTAAGAGAGAATCATTAGGTAATTTGGTAAGAGCGGTTTCAGACTAATAAGGAGGTCAGAAGCCAGTTGGAAGGGGTTTGTAACAGCACTGCAGATCAGAGGCTTTTAACATAACAGAACTGAATGTGTAAACAACACACTGAGTGATCTTGGAGCAATGGTGGGAAGCAACAGGGAGGGAAATAGAGTCAGGATGGTTTTCTAAGGATTGGGAATCCTGATAAAGACTCTTGAATTAGAAAAGGAAGGAGCTAGAGAGACATGGTCAAGAGAAAATCATGAGAAAATGACAGCAAGTGTAAGAGAGGTCAGGAAATAAGGTAAAAAAGGATAGCTGGCGAAAAGAGAAGAGGTATAAAGTGTAGATAAGAAGCATCTACATGTGTATCAAAGGACCAGTAGAATAGTAGCATATGTAGCTGTATAAAACCAAAAAAAAAATCACAATAAGGGTGGAACAGGGTACACAACAAGATGGAGTCTTGTAGAATCTGAAGCCTCCAGTCTTGGAGACACTCAAAGCGGCACGAAACTCCAGGTAACTGGATCTACCTTTGAAGCAGGCTCTGCTTTGAGCAAGAGAGTGGACTAGATGACCTTCAGAGATCTGTTCTAACCTGAATTACTGTGTGATTCTGTGTAAGAAGGAGAGAAGAAGGGAGATAAGCTGGAGACATGGAATAATTATTTCACAGTTTATCAGTTTGGGTGTGTGTGAAGACATCACCAGGATTTTAATAGAGTTTGATGTACAACCTGGGCCCTTAGGAAAAGATTTTCAAAGGTACTTTCACATTGAAAAGTGCAGGAATGCTTATATCTAAGTCTCAGCAACAGAGATGAGATTTCCTATATAAGCAGCTTAGCAGTCTGGGCTCTTTATAAAATCCCAGTCAGTACTGTACATGTTTTAAAGAATGTGAATCACCTTTGAAATCTGACCTCAAGATACCAAGACAAGTGGATCCAAACTGAAAACCAAAGGAAACTGAAAGGAAAAGTAAACAGAAATAACAATTTAATGGTTGTATTTTATATCAAATTCACCCTATTTATGCTTTAATAGTTAATAATTACTAAAATAAGTGTAAATAGATTGGGAACCTTATTTATGGAAGTCTCTGTCCTTTAGATTATAATAGATTTCTTTTTTTTTATGAACATGAAACTTTCTTATGTTAAAGGCCACACCACAATATCAGAGTCCTTTGCCTCTTTGGAAAAGAGTAAATAGGCTAGGAGTATGGGATGTAGGCAAATCTTTCATCAAGATTATATTCACTTAATATTTGACATCAGAGAGAGATGTACAATGGCCCATGAGGGTAAATCAAAATCCCAGATTCTATCAGGATTTTAGAAGATTATGAGAAAGGAACTGTGGCAGCAGTGTCAGGAGTGTGCTGTAACAGCGTGTCAGAGATCCATGTTAGTTAATGTTATTCTTCTTCCAAGGACAGAACAGACATGGAGAAGACCTGAATTCCTAAAGGCATTTTGCTGGTAAATTATACCTTATATATCTGTGCTCCCTACCAAAATACATGTTCTAAAGTTTTAATATCAAATGGTTGAACGTATGAAACAGATACCAGATTCCTGACTATGCAAAAAAAGAGAGTATGGATCACACCTTTATTCTGCAGCAGCATTCATACAGTTAAGAGCAGTTTAGAGGTTGCTCTAATCTTTTACAGCTGCTCACAGCTGTCACGGGACTACTGGTACTTGGTCATACCAATGAGTACCTTCTCTACCAATTACTAACAGCAGGTAAATGCAGGAAAAATGGTGATTGGAAGTGACTTTGTGCATTCCAATGGATATCTGGTTGTAATATAATCTGCTGGCTTTGTGAATTGAAAAGTCAAATTCTTTTGAAACATTAAAAAAAAATCAAAATAAAAGCACCATTTATAATGGTTAGCAACCACAGGTAGAGTGTCAGCAAGTTTTACTGCTGAATATTCAAAAATATATATTCCTCTGAGGTATCTTGTAATATAAAAAGCTCTCTGAGTAATAGTAATACAATGAAAAATAAGGTGAATATGATCTCAAACAAATGGCATGCACAGGAGTAGTAAAATGCTCTCTTACACATTCTGTATCAAAACCACAATCAAAGCTGCTTATTTAGGTAACAAAAGGCTGATTTTCAAATGTTAACATCTTCTGGCCTTAAAAACTCAAGAATCACCATATGACTCCAGTTGTACAAGGAACTACTCACCAAATCATGCTAAAAACACTGCCCTTCTGAGTTTGACTGAAGATAACACCTCATTTGTATCAATGTGTATTTCATTTAACTTTCCCTAATTTTAGCTTCGTTTGTGCTCAAGTACTCATTATGCATCACTCAAACAGAAACAAAACAGATAGATAAGAATGTTACACATCATTAGGCAATGTAAACTCAGTTAGGGGGGACAAAGTCCCAACATCCTAAAGCTTCACTGAGAACTCAAAAAAGATTTCTGTCTTTTTGTTTTCAGGAAATGAAAAGAAAGCTTTCTGATCTTAGATATCCTTGGCACTGATAAATAGAGTAATCACCACGGGACTGCTCACATAAATAAGGTTGTAGAATCAGGCCCATCATTCTTAATTCGAAAACATCACTTTCCAGACTCAGATCAAGTGAGCAGAAAATTTGATACTTTTTTTTTATTAAAAATGTAAAAGTATGAACTAGAACATATTTTCCAGGACAAAAAATACTCTGTAAATGAATATTTCTATTTGAATGCAATAAAATCTTTCTCTTTAGTAATTAGACCATCTCAAGGAATTAGACAATGTCATCATGGTGCCACGTGTGAAATCCAGCAGCCTTAAAATGTCTTTAATACACAGGTTTGTACAAGCCTAGTGGGAGGACTGCATTTACTAGCTCTGTGAAAATTCATTACCTTTTTGCACTGATCATAATTCCTGGTTTACATCTATATTTTAAGACATAATTTGGCAAGAAATACAGCCATCTTGAGACTATGTCCCATTTTCCTGAACTGTGTATGAAGTACGCTGATTTTGCATGCCTGTGTCTACTTTGTTCAGAGAAAATTTAGTCTTGGTTGTTAATTTTCTGAGGGCCCATTTTTCTGACCACTGGCTGACGTCAGCTGGGATCTACAAAATTCCTACCTCCTGGAGGGGGCAGGGATTGATGCTGGTTTTCTTTGTTGTCCAATGTGACATAGCATGGACAGGTTCTTGGCTCTACAGAATTGTTCTGGGCTATCTCTACAAAACACTCTGAGCTATTCATCACGCCATGTTAGTCAATATTTAAGACCAGTGTGAGCTGGAAACTGCACAATGTGCTCAAAGTTGACTTGAGGCATTGGTGGCTGACAAGGCTGTAACTGATCGAAGTTTTACACACTTTTAATCTTAAGTCTTCATAGGAAAATTTGTGAACTCTTACACAAACCTAAGCCATTATCCTTTGTGTGAGCTAGAATGCTTCTGTGCAGGTCTGGCAGCAAGAAAAAAGACTCACTTTCACAGTAGCTGAATTCTGCTGTTTGAACAATTCACCCCCAGAAGATAGATGGGTCTTCTCATAACAGAACTAACTTGGAAATAATTTTCTAACAACTCAGCATGGGCAACTGTGGAATACATCCCTAAATAAATGCACCTGTGTGATGAAGCAGTAAAGACACCATAGCATCAACAGAGCTCACATCTGCCTTGGGCAACCCAAACTACAGCGTAAAGAATAGGGTAGTGAGTAGGGATACAGTCAGTGCACAGCTCAGTTCTCTCTTACAACTAGGCTGTTCTTAACTCCCCAAATAATTCCTCCTGACTTAAGAACATGTCATTTAGATCAAAGAGCTACTTCATACAACTTGGAGACTCCTGCTGTGAAAACAGATGTGTATACCTTCTTTTCCATAGAGTAGTTATGTATTTACACTATATTTGACTGTTATTTCCATTCATCTTCTCATTGGTATATATGCACTCTCAATGCCTCACCACCTTCATGCAGCCCAAAAGTCCCTCTACACTGACTTGGGGCACATAGGCCAAGGGAAAAGGCAGCTACTGTGCAAAGAGTAATGGGCTGTGAGAAAACAGATTTAAAGTAAAAGGGCAAGATAGAGGGAATCTTGGAGAAACAGGAGCAGTGGTGAAACAGCAGCAAGTAGCTGCGAGAAGCTCAAAGGCAATACAAACCATGAAAGCATGAGTATCACTTGAGGGGAGGGGATATAATAAAACAATGGTCAGAAACCTGCAAGTCAAAGGAAAGTTTGGAAAAAAACAGTTGCCTTAGATTTACAACTTCCCAATTCATCAATGATAGCACTCATGCAAGACACACCATCAATGACAATACTCATACAAGCCATAATACTAAACTAGTTAGGTATCATCAATGTCTTTCTCCTTTCTATATCTGTGGGGTAGCTATTTTAATACATATGAGAAAGTGTTATTCCCATTTTATCAGTAAGGAATTGTGTCACAGAAAGACAAGAGCAGCCAGAACATGTAACCAAGGCAGAGATATTTATTCTAACCAATCTAACCATCATTATTGTCTTGTTGGAAATCCAATATTCTTTTCCCCATTTAAAATATTCCACACAGACTCCATTATAAAGCTTAGGTTGTCCCAGCATTTTTGTCCTAAACCTTTTATTGGACATATTGGACATCTTTTATTGATCATGTGCTCTTTCAAGTCCCTTGCCAGGAAAAGAGTAAGACACCAAGATGACAAAGCAAAGTGCAATGGAGTGAAAGAGAAGCAATGGAAGAAAGCACTATTATGGAGCTTCCAAGAAATTGTGCATTTTGAAAGCGTAGGAATTAAATACAATAATAAACCAATGCAAAGTGAGTATTTCCCAGTACTACCTCATCTTCTTTCCCATGGAACACCACCTCCACAAGAAGATGTTAACTCAGTCCCTCTTGGAGCTGGCTTCATTTTCTAGAAATGTTTCCGAAGTGATGCAGAGATTTACAAGTTATGGAGAACAGAAGTAAATCCACCACCTTCTAATATTTAAAATTCAGGATCAAATAGTAATTAAGCCATCTTCAGCTACAGAACAACACAAGAGTATGCAGATTAAATTATCCAGCCTGTGTTAAGCAAGATACAATCCTAGATAGACCCTCTGGATTCAAACCTTATACAAGTGTGTGGTAAGTAAACTGAACTACGAGTATATGGCTCTGTACAATTTCCATAGATTGGTGCTGCAGCATTTTTCTACACAGGCTCTGTCCAAACTATTACACCACATTAACAGTTTGTTGATTGAGAAAGAGATTAACCTGACCAGCTGTTACCAGGATGTGTAGAAAGGTGCATCCGTAACTCAAATCACCAGAGTCACCAGTATGTCTTATTTCAATGGTGAAGTCTGGAGTTGCATCCGTGCAACATCCCCACAGTCTTGTGTCATCCAGCAGAATCTGTTTGGATTCTAGACTGATGACCAGATAAAGTGTGATCAGTAATGGAGTGAAAAAGCAGAAAAGCCTAAGTAAAAGCAGACATTGGTCTCTTTTCCCAAGTAACAAGTGATAGGACAAGAGGAAATGGCCTAAAGTTGCATCAGGGGAGGGTTGGGATGAATATTAGGAAAAATTTCTTCACAGAAAGGGTTAATAAATGTTTTAACAGGCTGCCCAGGGAAGTGCTTGAATCGCCATCCCTGGAGGTATTTAAAAGACATGCAGATGCAGTGCTTAGGGAAATGGTTTAGTGGTAGATTTGACAGTGGTAGGTTAATGGTTGGACTAGATGATCTTGGAAGGTCCCTTCCAAGCTAGAAAATGCTGATTCTATCATTCTATGGCAAGTATCAAGCAGGAGGACTATAAGAGTTTGTCTGGAATAGGGTCGTGTTTTCTGATATTTAGATCTAAGTCCAAATTTTGAACAAAGAAAATGAAACCCATGCAATGTTGTCTTAGAGTGAACAGAGGCTCTGCTCTCAAATTTGCAATGACATTTACATGAAGACAATTCTGATTAGTTCCCTGCTGTCCCAGGGAAAATGAAGCAGCAGAGAGGAAAGACAGAGGAAGAGACAACATTTAATTCTAGAATTTGGAACGAACGTGCAAAGAGACGAGCGGTGGATGGTTGGAGGCACAGAAACTGAAAAAAAAAGCTCGATGATGGAGTTCTGGCTGGAGAGACAGTGGTAATGAGAAGGACATACAGAAGTCTGGGAGTCCAGCGCTGGAGGAATAAGGGAGAAAAACATACAGATACTGATTGTAGAAGACTAGGCGGTTAAGAACAGGTACTTGGGCTGTGCTCAGGGTTAAAACAAAAAGAATAACACAGGACAGGAAGCCAGTGGGGCAGTGAGAAATAGACCTGTTCTGCTAAGTACATAGGATTAGGTTATACGCAGTGTTATAGCAGGTGGAGAGAAAAGGCGTAGAAAAGGTCATTGAGAATTGAGCAGAGAATCAATAATGACTAAAAAAACCCTTTTGGGACTTCTGGGAAACAAATTTCAGTTTCTCACGATTCCTGTGCCGTCAGCAAATATCTGTGGAGCCTGATGGTAATGAAAAAATATCTTGTATCTTATTCCTTCAGCAGTAGTTTTCACAGAAGATTATTCCATGCATCTTCTTTAATAGACGAATGGTATGGGATGGTATGGGAGATTTTAAGGTTCCAAGAACCTCATAATTTACATGAGCGTTAAGATATTCTTATGGGTTTCTATTTTTTAAATGGTGTTTACTCTTAATCTTTCCCTCTGTCCCCCTCTCTCTTTCTCTCTCTGTCTCTCTTTCTGTCTCACACACACATTTTTAAGATAACCTTTTTAACATGATCAAACCAAGGACAAAGATGTCACAAGTGCCAGGTTGCCTACATGACTTAATTTTTCCCCATTTTGTGAATGAGCATCATGATAGAAACTAATGGCATGACTCATATACCATTTTTTCCCAGAATACACCTGCCTCATACAGTGCACAAGATGGCCTTGGTGTAAGAAAGTTCATTTTATGAAGAATTGTGAAGAAATGCACTAGAAAAATAGGACAGCATTGCAAGATGAGAAAGACTAGTTAAAGTAATTGGATGTCAGCCTAGTCTATCTCTCCTTGCCATAAAATTCCCATGGTAGTCACTCAAACCCATTTTTTACAGGTGGTCACTAACAGTATATTCTTCATTTTCTATGTGACTCATTGAGATGAGGCATTTGAATTTGCAGAAGGGATGAATGCTCAGGGACAGGAAGACCTGAGTCAGAAAAGTTTTGTGTCAGCTTTTAGACCTAAGCATCTCAGGCTGTTTTTTTAGATTAGTGGCACCTTTTGAACACAGGTTTTCTGGGCCATGGTTCCCCAGCCAGAAATCTGAAATCACATTGTCTTCCGATCTCAGGGGCCTATAGTAAAGTTAATTTAATGTTTGTTCATCGCTTAGATGCTATAGTGATGATCACTAGGAAAATCCCAAAAGGAAATTAATAATAATTAATAATTCTGTCTTCAGAGCAGGGCTTCGGTACTCTGTAGTAAACAAGATATGAGGCCGCACACTGAACAATGTAAAGAAAACAAAGTATTAAACAGCTGCTCATTAAGTGACTATCATATATTCTGTTAACTGAACGAGGAAAAGGTTTTGAGAGAAAAATAATCTATGATCATGTAATTAAAGAAGTCTTCATAATGGATATGCATGGGGGAGATTAAATTAACTGGCCTTATCAAAGTTAATGCTGGCATGTATTAGCTTCTGAATGTTTGGACTACTTAATGTAGATTTTCAACATACAATATGAAAAAATTGAAGATCATGCTGAGATCTGATTAAAAGACATATTAACCATCTGTATTTTACTTATACAGTTCAAAACCAAACCTACTTTTGACTATTGGAAATTCAAGATTGGAATGACTTATAACTGGAATACTGGAATGAGTATGTCATTACCAATTTTTCCTATTTTCTACAAAAATTTGGGATACAGATTTTAGCCAGAATTTTCCTTTAGCATGATAAACAGTGAAAGAGGCAGGCTAAAGTACAAAGACCATGCTCTCTGTAACATACTACAGCACAGTGATTCCTGCTGCCTACCATTGTCACTTGAATTAATTAAGCTACATGAGTTCAACACGAAATTTATGACTGATTCGCACAAGCAAAGAGTATATTCAGCTTCCACTAATTTAATATGTTTCTCAGGCCCCTGGTAAGTCAGACTGCAGGTGAAGAAATGTCCATCTCAGTGAATACCCATCATCATAGACTAGGAGAGTTCCCTTGATGGGGTCTGTGTAGGACACAGGAAACCATTCTAAGTGAGACATTTCCCCCTTTCTACAAATTCTCCATCCTTCTCACCAAAGACCACTGGGTCTTCTTTATTTTGGTTGTTACTGGGCTCACAATTGAAACAGACTGTCTGCAGCTTTGTAAGACTGTAAATAAGAACAGGAAAAAACACTGTCCCATTAAAAAAGCCAGTATTTTGGTATTTTTCTGGTTTGAAAGTAAACACAGACCTTTTCTGATGGCCATTCCCTTGTTATAAAACTTTCTTGTTTGCACTGAGAATAAGTTTTTTATGTGGTAGTATTCCCTGCAAAGAATTAGTTAATTAATCACTATAAAAGAATTTAAGAAAATCATGTGGACTCCATCTGATCCTGAAGGGGTTTTCTATATGAATTAACCATTGACTTTTCCAACTCATAAATTACTCTTGAAGCACAACTT
The DNA here is from genome assembly GCA_004320125.1 of Scolopax mira. Lineage (NCBI taxonomy): Eukaryota > Metazoa > Chordata > Aves > Charadriiformes > Scolopacidae > Scolopax > Scolopax mira. The sequence continues at coordinate 78,405 of BJBW01009494.1, read as the reverse complement.
CTTTGAACTTCGTAAAATCGATTTAATTATTAGGAAATTTATAAATATTCATAAAGGTAGAAGGAAATGCCCAGTAATGCAGGCTCACATTTAACAGATTTTGTGAAACACTTCAACAAATTATTTACTTAACCTGTATTGATTTTCAGACAGGTTAGACACATAATTTCTATGGCAACTTTGGTGCCTATCCTTAGATGTTCCTCTTTACCTAACACCTTCTAAAATCTGAACTTCAGATATTTGTGACATTCAGTATTCTATAGAATCTAGAAGTCCTCTCTAACAAAAGAAACTAGCAACAAAATATGAAAAAATTGTATAGCACAGGATAGATTGGTTGTATTACTTTGCTGTACACATAGCTTGCACCATTCCAGACAATTCAGGGCTTGCAAAAGGGTGATATTACAAGAAGAAAAGCTGAAGATTAAATATAGACATGTACACACTAGCACTGTTAAAACTCCCAATATAGTCAGTGGATACCCTACTTCTGCTGGTCACACTATGTCTAATACAAGCCAGGATGCCATTGGCTTTCTTCAGCCGCTTGTCAATTAGAACCCCCAGGTCTTTTTCTGCCAGACAGCTCTCCAGGCACATTTCCCCAAGCCTGTAGTGGTGCATGGCATTATTGTGGCCCAAGTGCAGGACCTGGCACTTGGCCTTATTGAACCTCATACCATTAATGTTGGCCCAATGATCCAATCTATCTTGGGCTCTCTGTAGAGCTTCCCTATCCTCATGTGAATCAACACTCCTGCTTAACTTGGTGTCATCTGCAAACTTGTTGATGATACAGCCTATGTCATTATCTAGATCATCAATAAAGATTTTAAACAAAAATGGCCCCAACACCGTGCCTGAGGCACACCACTTGTGACCGGCTGCCAGATGGATTTAAATCCATTGAGCACCACTCTTTGGGGCCTTCCAGCCAGACAGTGCTTGATCCAGCAGATCATATGCTCATCCAGGCCGTGTGCAGCCAGTTTTTCCACAAGAATTCTATGGGGAATGCCTTTCTAAAGTCCAGGTATACCATATCCACAGCCTTTCCCTCATCCAATAATTGGGTCATCTTGTCATAGAAAGAGATCAGGTTCATCAGGCATGACCTGCCTTTCATAAACCCATGCTGACTAGGCCTGTTCCCCCAGTTGTCCATTATGTGGCTCGTGATGGCTCTCAAGATCACCTGCTCCATGATCTTCCCAGGTATCGAGGTCAGACTGACAGGTCTATAATTTCCTGGATCCTCCTTTTTCCTTTTCTTGTAGGTGGGTGTTACATTTGCCATCCTCCAGTCCATTGGGAACTCCCACATGAGCCACGACTTCATGTAAATGATGGAAAGTGGTTTGGCAAGCACAGCTGCCAAGTCTTTCAGCATTCTTGGGCGTAGCCCATCCAGTCCCATAGACTTACATAATTAAGGTAAAATCTCATCTCTTAAAAGATGCTTTCTTTTTTTCTTCAGGGTGCACTGCCTGGCTTGCCATGGCTCAAAGCAACGATATGCCATGCTGATGAATAGGCAGACTATATATAAGATTTTGCTTTTCTAATCTCTTCTACAAAGAACACTGACATTTTGCACAAACCCAGCTCAGTGGGTACTTCAGAACATGCACTGTACATTCATGTTCATAAACTTCAGAAGGTCAAGTTCCTGTCTCTCCTGCATCATTTACTATATTTTACCTCTTAAACTTTGGATTTCTTGGCTTTGCATTTATAATCAAATCAAAGATAAAGTGCTTGTTACCATGGAAATACTTTTTCACCCTGAAAATGTTATCACACGGGCCTTTCTTTGGGTGTCTACAAGCCGTAGCAATCACCATTCCTCTGTCATAATTACTATCCCTTTTTTCTCAGCAGCTTTTAGATATCTTACACAATATACATTCAACAGCAGATTTGCAAAAGACTACAGTGGCAGAAGGATTTCAAATTTAAGCACAATATTTAAAATGCAAATAAAATGTCCCACCTGCTTTTTTAGCTCCTTTTCACCCCTGCCTTTGTATTTCAATTTCAGCCATACATTTTATTGCTTTGATCTTATTTTACATACTAAACAAACAATACTGTCTATTTCAATGACAACTGAAATTTCACAGTGCACAATTTCACAGTGCACTTTATAAGTTCATGTTCACTTAGCACAGTTCTGGTAGTGCTGTCTTTAAAATTAAATGCAATTTCTTAACACAGACATTTGGATCTTACTTTATCTACAGCAAAATGTTTTCAGGCTTATCAAACAAACATATTCTATGGCTATGAATTTACTTTTACCTTTAATAGTAAGATAAACTGATTTTACAACACTTGCACTTACAAAGCAATTTTTCTTGCTGTTTACCCATTTGAAACTACTATAAACGAAGACAACTAAACACTAAATTCCCTGAAAGACAGGAAAAATGAAGTGGAAATATTTAGGCAATGTTTGCATGTGATTCAGCTTAATTTCATGTTTTCATCTGTGAAATCCATCATAGTTCTTTTAAAAAACACACCATCTCTTTAAATGGCAAAATACAGATTTTGGCCGAAAGGCATCGCTACCTGAAAACAGGTAATCTGCTGCAGAGCAGAAATTAGAACACTGGTCTTCTAACATTAAGTTTCTTGCTTAATCTCAGACAGTTCTACAGACTGTATTTCTGAAGCCTGAGGGTTTTTTGCATTTATTTACTGAAGTGCATTTGAGATTATTTTTGGCATCTTTACACTGGGTCATGAAACAGCATGTTTTGGCACCTGCTAGCCTCACTAGCAATCTGCTAACTCCAGGCTGTCATCCTTGTGCTACTCCTGGGTAGGCATCTGACAAAAGTCTTGCAGGTTTGCTGTGATCTGGAGTTTTACAAACAATGGGAGAAGAGCAGCATATGAAAAAGCTGCATCAGTGTTGAAGTGTTTTAGGTGGATCTTCATTGGTTGATTTTGTATTTCAAATATATAATAAATAATGTTGTTCATTCCTTCATATTCCATTTTATTTCTCATGGTTGATACTTAAAGCAAACACACAGACAAAATAAAGCAGAGTTCCTTTCTGCAAAACTCATTTGCTAGCACTTGAAAATATTAATCGTGGAGACTTTCAGGTATTTCGCACTAACCAACTCATCTACTGGGGAGCTTAATGAAACTCAGGCACTAATGGTAATGGTTATGATGGGGAAACAATTAAAATTAGTCTGCTGCCTAAATTAATTGCATATCTTTAATTTTCTGTCTACCTATCTCCTGTACAAACAGATCATTAGCAGAGACTAGTAAAAAATGATGCCACTATGGCAGCAGTGAAATAACTGATGACAGTTGTATATAAATTACCTATTTGCACAACAAAGTCTACTCAGTTTCACATCTTAAAATATTACATGGGAGAAGGCAAGGGTGTAATTTTTTTTTAATTTATCACCTCATGCCACTGCACCCCAGTGCAGTGAAACCAGGAGCTTTGAAGGAAAAGGTGCTTCCTGAAGAGTAGGGTATTTTCCTCTGAGCTCTGACTTAGTTCCTACAGACATAGAGTTCATTTCACTTAACTTTAGATATCTGCAATACAGGCATCAATATCTAAGCTGATCCCGAGGTTTTCTTTATTCTCACTAGTAAGGAATATGCTATTCTACAGTCTGACTCATATGACCTATTTAGATATCCACCTTCCGAAGAGATGAATCATGCCCTAAAAGTGTCTCTTTCTCTCCATTGGCTATAAAGGCCGCCTAGCCAAAGACAATTTAGATATAAAAGAAGTCTACATTAGGACAGACAAATTTCACCCTAGAAGCCATGAAAGGGAACACAACAAGAGTGAATGCTATTTTCAGTAATATTTAATTTCTTTATGATTTTGGAATAGAAAGCCATCTACAAGGTCATCTGTGGACAATACTACTGAAAGCTGCTGAGAAGCAATGCCCTGCTCTGTCCCAGACCACAGTGGAGCAGCTCCCTCTTGAAATGCAGGAGGTGACCATGAAATGGTACTGTCTACTTCCTCTGCACTTTTTCTCCAAAATGTGTTGGAAAAAGAGAGGAAACTTTTAGAGTACCCTTCTTTCTTTCCTTTTTTTCTTTTTTTCAATATTAATATTAATTAATATTGATATAATATTAATAAGGATATACTACAGCCATAACCTGCATTTGTATACAAATAGGACTGCTGAGCTTCTAAGAAACTGCAGATGCTTTTGTCCTCCCGCCATGCTTTTAAAAACCTTTTTTAAAACAGTTTCTTATTATAGCTTTGACTGACTAGAAAACATGCACCTTCTCTTGACTTTTTGTACTTACTGGATAAGATTCTTTATAGTTTTTATCATGCATATTCCTTTCCTTGGCACTCTTCAGTGCATTGAAGATGAATGTATTGCTGTAGAAATGTACTTCCATATCTCTTTTGTGTCGATGTATGAAAGTCTTTTTTTTTTATGTAGGCTTTTTATTAAAAAGTCTTATTTCTACTGTATAAAAAGCATAGTTCTGGCCTAACTCAACCCTGATCCAAACCCTATTTGAACAATGAAGTCTTTCTCTTAAGTCCACTTGGCTTTCAAATTAGTATTGGCTTCAGAAGAAATACTTCATTTAGATATAGCAGCTAAGCAATACATAGTCATTCACCTGAAGTGGAAAAAAGCAAATGTGCATATGTGCTAAGAGTGCCCACCAAAATTTACAACCCAATATTCATAATGACAAAGGAGTCATTTAAGAACACCTAACAAAGCTAAAAGCTAGAAACTGATCAAAACAAAGCTACATGATAACCCTGCTTCATAAAACACTAGCATAGTAGAAAAGGAGGTATAGCCTTAAGAAGCTATAATGATTGATCAAAATTATTTTTTACCTCTTCTAACCCACTTGTTCCAATATTTCCTTAGTGTTTGCTACGAAAAATATCAGCTCTACCATCATCGCATTTCTCTTAAAACACATTTTTACTTATGTTGTGTAGTGCCCTTGATATGGAATTGGGATTTATACATGCAGCTGCTAGTGCTAGTAAGGAGACACCATGCCCTTTGATAGTGGGTTTAATTTGAGTTTATATCCCCAACAATTTTCAGGATGATTTAGTGATTAGGTATTGTGGCAGGCTGAGCTATATTTACAATAAAACACAAGAATCCATTCTTTTTCTAATTCTTATTGATGATATGACCATGCCCTGATGTTTTTAACTTTAACATAACTGTTCTCTTTAGCATGCTAACATCAGCAGCAGCCTGCAATCAATCACAGCTGCCTGGCCCATGCAATACAAACAGCCGTGCCTGTTCACGGGAGCAGAGACGCTGCCTAGAAACTGCAATTTAAAGAGCCTACTGCCTCATTTTTGAAACCACTTAGGTCTGGAGAGAAACAAAGAGAAAGAACCACAATTTTATGTGATGATTTCTGCTACTTAAATTTACAGTGGTAATTTCTAAACTGTAAATTTAGCAACATGTGACATTTTGATTGATGAACTTTGCTTTTTTAGAAGGTCATGTTAGGAAGACACACACTGCCAAGAGCTAACATAAACTTGTCATCATGACAGTATATTTGTAATATTCTGTCTGAACTAACATAAGGCATTATTTTGCTTGCTGCATCCCTTCCCATAAGAACAGTGTGATAAAGCAAGCAGTGTAAAGAATTCTTTTCTACTAATGAAGGAAGCTAAGATTTCTGGCTACTCAATTATTTAAGTGGTGTAACTACGATACTGGAAACATGGAAGGAACACCTGATTCTGCTTCAGAAACTGAGAAAACACAGTCACAGTCTCTGATCCTCAGGTCTTGCTGATTTTTGCTCAATGTATCAACTAAGTGCATTCCAGGAGGTGTGTGGCATAGACAAAACCTGAACTCATCCTTCCCAACTCTAAACTAATTCTCTAATTAATGGACCAGATTTTTGTCATTCCCTGAGGCACTGTAGAACAAGCAGGAAGAATATAAAGCTAGCTAAGAAGGATGTTGCATACCAGGGATTCCTACACTGCCTAATTAGGGTTGCTTTACTATGTCTTTTCACCTTGGTGGCAGGCAAGCTAAATAAAGCAGCAGGGATGAATTGCCTTAAAATCCCTAATCTATGATATTGTCCTCTATAGGTCTGCATCCTGTAATGGATCAGAGCATCTCTTGAAGATGTCAAATAACTTTAGTAGAAAATGCCTAAGATGCTGTACCTTTCATTGGACCCATAATGTATTACAAGATGGAGTTTAATATAAGGCCCAGAATGATGTTTCTGTAATCAGCTGACGTGAGCTTTTCTCACACAGAGAAGGGAGCTTACATGAGGTTTTCAGGGTTAGTTCCTAAATTTTGAACTCATTGACTGTTTGTACCTCAATCATGTCAGGTATCTGGAATATAAAGATAATAACTTACAAAAGGTGTGTATCTGATACTCCTCTGCAGATACAAGATCAAGTTTTAGATATATTTTAAAAAGAAAATTGCAAAAATCATACCAGCAGGGTTTAGTCTGCAAGATTATGTACGCCCTTGCAGAACTGCAAGAGTCAATAAGACTATGAGATTCCTATTTGTAAAATATCAAATTAAAGGATCCTAAAGCAGAGTGCAAGAAGTTCTAAGACCTCAACCTGTTCAGCTGAGAACCCATTTAATCCTGCCTTGCGTGTTCTCATCCCACCTTCACTGATTATTTTACAGCTTTCTTCTTCTTACACTTGCATTTGAAGTTTCTATTGCTTTCCACCGTGATACGCCGTGTCCCATCAACTCATTACAGTAGATTAGGAAAAAAAAATCAGAGGTAAGTTTTCTCCAAATTTAATCTAAGTTCTCCCTATAATAATTTAATTATTATGTAATGTAATTAACTGATTCATGGTTCATCTTATTTTCATATAGAATTCCTGCATCCAACTACATTTATAACTGATGCCTATCATCATCAAAGGAACTAACTCAGTAGACATATTGTATATGTTTCTCTATTAGCAGTTTATTCCTCTAACTATGTATTCTTTTGGGCAAAGATAGGGAATATGCAGGAAAATAATAGCACGATTGTGTCCTGCTATATTACTTAATAAAGGTCTGCAAAAAAATGGCTCCCCAACAACTGCTCAGCATGGAATCTGACATCAGCTTTTTGAATTTCTAGGTTTTCCAAATAAGAATTCAGTAAAAGAAACAGGATGCAAAAAAAATAAAATATCTCTGTGATGAACACCAAGGGAACTCCTTCTATTTAATTCCACACAAATGGAATGCAAACATAGTCAGCATTTTGCACAAGCTTGGAAGCAATTCTTAAGAAAAATGTATTCTTTAAAACTGAAATGGGTTTTATCATTACCAGTGTCTGAATTCAGTTCACCCACATTTTGTACACTTACACAATAAGTTTGCACGCTCATTTGTTTTTTGTGCCAGCCTGTGATAACTACAGTGATTGCCTGGAGATAGGATGACACTAGGGGAAGCTATACTGTGTGGAGATATATATATACAAAGAAACAAACAGCAAGTTTTCCAAACTATTCATCCTGCACAGCTCACTCTACTGTTACAGATTAATGAAATAAAACTTCCTATTTATTTACAATTAACTAGTACTACCTCTCTGATTTCACAGTAAAAAGAATTCCTGTGTATCCAGGTCCAAAAGGATCCAGGCACTCGTTCCTGCTCTGTGTAATTTCCGCAGCAAGAATAATATATGCATCATCTAATTTAACTGCAAATGACTCTTCTAGCATGAATTGTCTGTTTAAAGATAATGCACAACAGAACTCTTAGCTGCATCCCAGAAGTCATGCAGCACCAGGCTGATAAGATCACAGTGGTTACCAGGAGTAGCAAATGGGAAAAGCACTACAGGAAATGAACTCTTGTCAATACACTCAAGAGAGTGCTATATTTAGGTCAATTGTACCTGAAATCGTTTGGTGGGGTAATTGCTCTTTGGTCCAGACTCTGCTCTCTGAGCCTGTCAGAGTGCTTGTAGGTCCACTGGATTGGATTCACCAATTTTCTTCCAGATTCATTTTCTAAAAGAAAAAACCAAAAACCAACCACACAAAAAAATGTTACTAAAGACAGTAAGCTTATCAGGAACACAAAAAATCACATGTTATTTCAGTTTTTAAAATTAGGCTTTCAATAAATGCATTTAATAGAAAAACTTGTTCCAATATCCAACTGATTTCCTTGATTTTCTAGAATTTATTCAATTATTCAGACTGTTTATTTGGCTCTGCAAAGACTTTCCATATCTATCAAATATCTAAGGTGATTTAGAGCAATTTTCTGTTTTTGCTGATCAGTTAATCATCAATGCAAAATCAGAACTGTTCTTAAATCCTATGATGCATCCCAGTGCAGCATTATTTAATTCAGGTTGAGTCCTTGTCTCATAACACAGCTTATTGTTTAATAATTTAAGAAGTTTTTATGCATGTATTCAGAGGAATGTGATAAATTCAGTTTTAGGAATCCAATCTAATGAGCCACACACTGACCCTTTACAGCCGTTAGTTGGATTCATACAGGTATCAGAAACCAATACCTAGTCCTTCTGTCTTATGATTTCTTAGAAAACATATAATATTCTGCTTTGATAGCTTTAAGTCTCCAGCAGTACTACTCTTTCTTCATATTAAAGAGTCAATATCAATAGGATGAATTTTAAAGAAAGGAAAAGCCTCCTCAAGCAGCTATTCAGCATGTGTTCACCTTCTACACAGACAGATACAGCATCTTATTGTAGTCATTACTCAGTGCTTGTGATTAGTGTCTACTGTAATTAAAGAAAATGTCATGATGTAACTACACTGTTGAAGAATAAAAATGTACTTTTTATTTTAAAAAAATATGAAAGAAATAAGATACTATGCTGAAAGTGCAGTAGGTGCATCAGTATTTTTAGCTGTTGTTTCTTGTGCACAACTTCAAATTCAAAGATACTCATTAAACTGAGTAGATGGTAATAACAGACAAAGTGTTAATGGGGCAGCAGTGGAGTGTGTCAGGAAAATGGAGAGACCCTGAGGGGCTCACCGTGCTGTTTATGCTCAGCTAAATTCAGCAGCATTACCATAAATCCTCTAAAAGATACTGTACTCAATTTCTTATATGCTACTTTTCATGCAAGGAAAAATTCTAAGAGATAGGAAAATGGGAACAAAAGTAAGAATAAAATCTAATTTATATTAAACAAACTGTTTGCATGTAAATACACTAAGTAGTATTCTTTCATTACTTTTTTTGAAATTTTATAAAAACAAAGAGACATTCTTTCTACCTTTAAAATAGCGTGTGATTTTCAGTGAAAAGTTCTGAAATTGTGCATAGGAACAGAGCCTTTTAACAAAAGAATCATCACTACTTTCATAAAATTCTTTTATAATTGAAGGATCAGGTTCCAGTATCAATTTCTCACACATGTAGTTCAACTGGCTAAAACACAATTATACATGAACGCGATAAATTTTCACAGGAGTGTAAAATTCTTGACTTCTAGTTGGGTCTCTTTTATTCTCAGATGGCATTCTGAGGGAGTACATTAATCTTAGGAAATATACACAAACCATTGATTCCAGTAATTTATTGCTTAAAAAGATATATCATATATACAGCTCTGCGTGCGTATTCATGGTGACCTTAATGTGCCTCTTCTCTTTGATTCTGCCTGACCACCAGAAACTTCCGCTTTTCAAAATGAAAAGCTTCTCCTTCTCGAGGTAGCATAAACCAACGCATGCTGCTGAATTGAAAATGTTTAAAAATTAAAATAATGGCTTTTTTCCTTTTTTTTTCTCCCAATGACATCGTGTTGGGGGTGACTTACAGCCTTTGATTATCACAAACAATGAGCATTAACAGACCTGAAACCGAGTCAGTTCCTAAAATAAGCAAAGACAGAGCTAAGGGCCTGACAACGCCTGCTTCAACTACACGCTCTTGACCTCCCATTTCGAGTCTGAAAATCTGATATTCAACAGCTCTCTTGTGTTTATAGGGAATACTGTTTTGCATATACCAACCAAGCCTCCTCATGTGCCGTACCTGGTCAGAGACCTGCTTCAAGATCAGCTTGGCAAATGCACAGGAAGCCATAGGAAACTTGCTTGCCCCTGAGACTACTAGAAAAATACAGTCCCCACAGTTTTCCATTAAAATTCTGCTAATGATATAAAACTTTGTTTCAGGATCGCAAACAAAAAATTGGTGGTATCTGCTTGCCTTTCAAACAACTCTTCATTTAATGGGGAATCATTAAATTTGGGCTGGGATTCAGAAAAAGGGGATCTGGGGGGGAATTCATTGTTTGGCAATACCAGGTTGCTGGTTACACCCATGATTACAGTGAGGGTGGTGAGACACTGGAACAGGTTGCCCAGGGAAGTTGTGGATGCCCCATCCCTGGAGGTGTTCAAGGCCAGGCTGGATGGGCCTTTGGGCAACCTGCTCTGGTGGGAGATGTCCCTGCCCAGGGCAGGGGGGTTGGAACTCGATGATCTTTAAGGTCCCTTCCAACCCAAACCAGTCTATGATTCTATGATTCTATGAAAATTCAATTACCCTTGCAGAAGTAAAAATATCAGGTACTTGTAAGAGTACTTGTGGAGACTTCCCTTACTGCTTAGTACCTAAGAAAAGATTTTAAAAAAATACTTAAAAGACAGATTAAAAGACATGGCCTCTGAGATGCCCCACACAACACACTTAATATGAAAATGGTAAAAACACCTCGAATGCATACTTTATCCTATGGAGCGGTAGATATTTTAGTAGCAGCCATGAAAATTCCCACAAAAAAGTTAAATTCCGACTGATGCCAAGAACCATCAATTCCCACAAAAATCATAAAGAGCTCCCAGTTGTTATTATCCCTGAAGGTACAGAAGAAAAACTGAACCAGTAGAAGAAAATCACAAGGAAATGTCCAGTTCTGCTTCACCCTCACACAAACACACTGCCTGCCTTTAAGAGGCCGTGTGCTTCCCTAGTCCAACTGAGTATCTATCTCAACAGCAGTGCTCACTTGAGTTGCTTTTTACAGCAATTTAATTTGCTTTACTGTTGGTGTTTTTTTCAGGGAAAGATAAAGTAATTACAACTATTTCAAATAGTTCGATAGTCTTAAAAAATATTAAAGAATTGATTTAATATTTACAAGCTATCCATGATTAAGGACAGATGGTAGCAGACGATAGTTTATGTAAATTTGCAGACACCAAAGTCATGCTTCTGATTATTCAGAATAATGTATGAATAAAATTGCAGTTGGTCTAGTCCTGCTTCTGCTGATACTAGACAGGCTTCTGTCACACTTTTCAATGGAAACAATATCAGAAACATAACCTCTAGAAAAATACATTAAGTCAAAGCTCAAGAAAAATAAAGACAAAAAGTTAAGTTAAAAAATATTAGCTGAATAACAGATAGAATATTTTTTCAACCAGAACATGAAATTCCAAATACAACTGCAAAAATGAAGAACTTAATCAATGGTGAAAAAATGTTTTCCATATCATTACATATTTGATGTACTACCTTCTTCTATCAACAACACAGCTGTTGATCTAAACCTTTGTGAGTTTTTACATTAACTTTTATGTGAATCCACCCAAAGACAGTGCCAATCCTGCTCTCAAATAAATGTGTCCTAGACTTACAAAACACTATTATCTATAAGTAAAAAAGTGGTCTGAACTATAAAAATATAGCAAATGAATGACCTTCACCAGAGGAAGAAGATATCCAAAGGTGACATTTGGTGCTCTCAGAAAATATAAGAATATCAGCAGTGAAAGTAGACAATCCACAAGCATCCTTGTTAATACAGGATGCCGTGTTTTCTGATGTTAATTGTAGCTTAGGTAGGATGAATCATTCAAAGAATCAGTCGCCGCCAAACAAGAATTTAAAACTAATGAGGAAAATACACAACTGGCACTGAGGGGAGTTTCTGGGAAGGCTGCATGCATTCCTCAAACAGCGGATAAACAGTTGTCTCCTGACCGTGAGGCACACTGGAGAAAGTGGGAAACTGTGGACTAATACCTAAGCAAAAAACACGTGGACGTTTCTGATTGTTGAAGGAAGTGAGGATGGTGAAAACATCTTTGCAGCTTTACTTGTGGCTCTTCCACATTGAGGACTGTGTCCAGTGCTAGGACACTATGGAATCTGAAAATTGCCTGGAGTAGGAGGATGGGCACCCCAGCAGGACTGGATGAGTGAGAATGTTGTCCTTTATCCCACCTCTTAAAACCACACTACAAAGCAAATTATGTTAAAAGAAAGGCTGTTACATTAAAAGCTGGTGATTTGGAGGCACTTCAGAAGTCAACAAATTTGTGTTGACTTTTTTGCATTCAGATTCACCTCCTTAATTGTGTTACCCAAAGCACCAGAGCAGAGAAAAACAGTCAGGTAATCAAAGCAACTTGCCAATGATTAAACTAAATGCCAGGCAGATACCAACTTGCCTTTCTGGATCTTTCCTGCTGTTTTCTGAAGCAAACCAGAGATAGTGCAGGCATCCTAAGAAATACTCTTAAGTAGAAGTGTAAAATAAAAGGCATTAACCTACAGATTATATACCTATACACTGCAGACTATGAACTATATACAGCAAGAGTTATTAACAGATTTTTACTTTCCTACGTTGTCAACTATTGAAGAATTTTATTATAAGTGAATGCAGCAAAGTGGCATGTGTTACTGAGGTACCCATAATGCCAGATTTTGGGCAGAGCTGTTTATGCAGTCTACTGTGCACCAAGGTTGGAACTACCTACTGACTACAGGTGAAAGTGCCCAGCACCTACACTACAGCTAAAAGTGACTCCTCTGTGGACTAAGGCCCCATTTGGTCATCTGTTGTCACAAGTTAGATTTCTTATTCTCTCTCCTTTAATCCTTAACTGAAGTTATTTACAGCAAGACCATTTGAGCAACACACAGAGTGCCATACCCAGCACACTATAACATAACGAAGCACAGAAGCAGTTTTCCCAGTACAACAAAAAGAAAACCACAGAGCCTGGTCCAGGGAATGCCCTGGATTCACACATCAGGTCCATTTCCTGTGTCTGAGTTTGATGGTGACTTGAAAGGTCCTATAATGCACCTGAGGCATGTTTTAAAAAAATTGACACACATCTCTAAAGTCTAATGAGGTAAGATGCATTTACATTAGCGGGAGACAGATAGGTAGATAGTTATTGATCTGGATCTTTTATCCCCCTATCTACTGATAAATGAAAAAGGAGAAAGGGCACACAGAAGCCTTACTACTATTTTGCCATATGCAAACATGCTTTATTGAATAGGGATTCTTTTCATACATTACTCAGCTTTACTGTTGTCAGAACAGAGAAGAGACAGGTATGGGGAGATCCTCTTCCACTGTTATACCCTGCCACCCCAGCAGCTGTCACTCTGAAGCTGCAAGTTCTTATGTCCCTTGACAAAGACAAATAGATATATTTCAATCGATTACTCTTTAAAACAGTAATTTATATGAAGATGCTAAATGTTAAGATTCTCAGAACCAACAGATAAACCATGTGTAACTGAATTAAATGCAAACAAAAGTCTATGTTTGTACAACAATTATTTCAAAAAATTGATGTGGAAATGACAGGATTGAGTTTGTTCTGTGGCAAGTCATAATGCAAATAACTGCATTAGTAGCAAATACATAAGCAATATTTTTGCAGTGTGTTTATAGTACATTATAGAAGTTAATGCTAAAATACTACTGTGGCACTCAAAATTGCCCTTATGTATACGCAGTTGCAATGATTTACATCACAGAAAGTATTCCTGTGAATGATACTTATGTTGATTTGTACGATACTCACAAAGATTTATCTTTTGGTGACACTTGACAAAAAAGAAAAATTGAAATAATGTTAACAAACAGGTCTATATTTACAATTATATTTAGGGAAAGATAGATCCCAAAAGAAAAACTAATATTTACTACTCATTATTCATTGCCCTTCAATTATTCTGCTGTTTTAAAGAGAGACAAATCGAAAACTAGAACAGCATGTGACCATTCACACACTAAGATTAACTGCACGTAAGTGTAAACAGAAAGGGTAACTCCTCCAAGGCTGACGTTTGTCTGCATGAACAACTGGAAAATACTTGAGAAGAATGAATATAGTCCTACTGATTGGATTGCTTTGCAAATGATTTGTGAACAGATTAGAGCACTAAATTAATCCCAAATTTCATTTATAGTAAAATCGTAGCCATGGCTGTTACTCTCTACGTTAAAACATTTTATGGTTTCAGACTATTTCTCAGGTGACATTAGCTCAGAAACCCACTCTTCTTTCCTCCCCACATTTCACTAGTACCATCCGGTAAGAGAACAGTAACTGGTACCAGTGCTTAAAGCAGTGCCTCCGATGCCAAGGGGGGGTACACCACAGTTAGCTGGAAACAGACAAGACAACTGCTATGAACCAATCCAACACGAAACCTCTAGTAGCAAATAAACAGGAAAGGAAAATGTGCTTATGAAAATATATGGGCTGGGAGGACAAAAGACCTCTGATGCAGATATAGGAGACCTCAAATGGGGCATGGGATATCTGTAGGGTGCGTTCATGCAACAGACTCATTTCTATTAATATCAAAAGTAGAAAACTGAGGTGGGCCAATGTATCAGCTACAATGTGAGCTATGTATCAAAGAGCTGTACTGGCAGATCTGCACAGCAAATGTAGAGCATATTTGAATGGAAGAATAATCTTCAGATGCAGATACACAGACAGGTGTACAACTTGCCCCCAAATGTACAAAAACCAGATCATTAATAAACTGAGACATGTTTAGAATCCATTATCTAATACACTACAGCATGCTTCACCCCTCTGCTGCTTAATTTGTATCAAAACAGAAAGTAAAAATGCTTGATTAGCAGGTAAAGCAGGTGTTGAATGAAACTTAAGGATTAACAGATACTGCAAAGTAAGACAAGCTTAAGGTCTATTTAGATTCAAAAAGATTTGTAATATCACCGTAACAAACAGAGGTGCTGGCTTACAAGAAGGTGTAACAAAAACCACAGGAATACTCCCAATTATAAAACCAAGGAGGAAACTTTTTGCCCTTTCATCACCTCCCTTGAATACTAGAAGAGCTATTCAAATGCACTCATTGTAGTGTCCAAGAACTTTGGGTTCTTCAGTGGAAACAAGTAATTGTTGGTGACTGACAGCACTGGCTAGAAAATTGTAATAAAGGAGGAGATAACATACCATGCTGTGGGGTGCCAGAGCGTAATGGGCTTTACGTTAGGCTCAGAAGAAGCAGAGTCAGGTAAAACACTCTTCCCTTTACTGTATAATTGTTCAAGACTTAAAACAGAGAGAGAAATAAAAATATTTCAAAATAGTCAATGGTTTCATGCAACAGCCCGAGCTGGGGGGTGATACATAGTTGGCTCCCTGCCACGTGCCAAAAAGTCATCTCACAATGAGTCCAAAAATATAGCATGAGATGGGCCTCCTCTTCCTCTGGATGTGAAGGGTAGAAGGGAATAGAAAAGACACATGAAATTAAAAGCCAGCGCTGAGATGCTGAAGATCAAGTGTTTGTATTGTCAAGCAAACGACAGAAAGCAAAGTAAGGAGACAAGCAAGAGAAAGAGATGAGGGAAGACAAGAAGATGTCTAAGTGTTGGATCACTGAGGCAAGCAGGAGAAGTTTGAGGAAAAGAAGACAGAAAATCAAGTATGAATGGATGTTAGAGAAAATTAAAGCAAATCTTATTAACATTCTTGTTGAGAAAGCTAATGAAATACATATATAAAAGGTGAAGGTTACAAATAGTGTAAGAGAAGGATTATTAGAGTTGAAGCTTTCAAGTACCAGAGGTAGTGGCAAGAAGGTCACAGGAATGTCAGCGGAACATTTTTCATGACTTGCAATATTTTAACTTTTACAATAAAGCATTAAGGTGATTCTCAACATTAGAGCTGTTATGTTAGATGCTAATACTATCCAAAAATGGCCTACATAATGTAATAATTGATTGTTGTGCCCAGGATGTCTCGGACCAGCTCCATAATTGAGGTAATGGTATCAGACAGCTGCTTCTCTTCACCTCAGCAAGTTTCAAAAGCTTCTCTTCACTGCTGCTGGTCTAGTCCATTGGCTGCTGTTCTCATTCCTTTCCTCATAGTTTACTGTTTTGTTTGCAAAATAATTAAAATTTTTCAGGGTTTTCTCAGTGTGTTCTTCTTTGATCCATGTCTCATACCCACAAAGTAAATAATTTTGTAAGAAGTCAAAGATCCTGAGTGAGACACAGAGGATGACAACCCACCCTTTTTCTACTATGAGTCCTGGACAGGTATGGGTTGTTTTGTTACAACCATTGTGAAAGATAAGCCCCTCTTGTGGCTGGGTTGTCACTCAAAGCTCAATGAAAGAGAGGGACTGTTGCAAGAGGAACACACTGAGAGCAGGAAGGCTCCTCAAAAGGCTGCCATAATGTACACAGGTCCATAACGTTTCTGGAAGAGGAGTATCAGCAAGTTCAAAGGTATCTGGATGCACCTCAGCTTTCCATTAGTAACTTTAAGAGATGCATTGAAGAACGACAGACTTTTGTCTCCAACTCTTGAGCCTTATAGCTCAAGTGTGATTATTTTCATGTTTCAAAAGACAACAAGTGACTCTCAGATCCAAGTTCTCAAAAGGTTTTAATTGCCTGAGAGCTTTTGAGGATCTGAACCAAATATGTTAAGTGAGACCCCATGGAACACTTAAGATTAAGAGCAGAATTAGCAGAATACACTGGTGTTGGAAGTACATTAGGAGATCTACTACGTAGCTAAAACCAAGATTCACTTATAATGGGTTCTATCTTGACCCATTCAAGTCAACACCACCAAGAAAAAATACTACCTTTTGTAAATGACATTAGCATAACATCCATAAATTTAGATAAGACACTTTGAAAGTCTCCCCTTGTGTTACCAGATTACCTGAGGACTGTAGTATAAATTAAAACAACTGCCAGCAGTTTAGATTGATTCTCCTCTTGTTGCCATTTATTAGTATTGATATAGAGATCTATTACTGAAATGAGGATAAGTTAGGCCCTAAAACTATTTAACATCATCAGTTTAGACCTCAGATTTTTTTTTCTGTGTATTTTAAATAATCAGCACTACTCTGACTCAAACATTTATTGCAGAAACTCAAAGGACTTCTCACTTAACTTTTCCTAGAGGTTAATCAATAGGCCTGATTAAAAAAAAAAGCCTGCAATCTGAAACCATTCAATTGCTCAGGACTTTCAGTAATACTAAATGCAAGGAGGAAAGGTTCTCTACTTGCCATGATTGAGAAGCTTCAAGAAATATTAAAAACTAAGTGCAGATATTTTGACTTGCCAGACAGCCAGCAGTGTGAAAATATGCCTGAGTCACAGCAGCTATGAATCTTCACGTGCAAAGTCGGTGACAGCCTAAACAGTTGTGACTGAAAAAGGTCAGCAGGATTCCATACATGTTTCTGTTGGTTCATGTGCTGGGAAAGCTACGACCACAGCAAGAATCTACAGGTCAGTCATCCAAGCACTATTGTGTTACAAGAGGGAAAAGAAGCACCAGGAGCTCAGACATGAACATGGTGCATTGAAGGCACATCCCTCAGATAGAGAGGAAAAGGCAGAATTGCTTAGGCAGAGCCAAGGAAAATTATGCATATCATGGCATATGTTACCTGTAATGCAAAATTTCAGTATGCAACTCTTACTTACAACACGCAAAGCACACTTCATTGAAATGTGTGAACTTGTCAATATGAAAGTCATTAATGTTTTCTTTCTAAAGGTCTTATTTATAATAACTAAAGTGTATTTCCACTCTAGAAGCCTTTGTGACTATTTTAAATGTACATTCATTTTCATTTAAAATAAACAAAATATGCTATAAAGCAAAAAGGTTGAGAAAATAAGAGGATTTAAATAAAAACCAAGCATACATTTTCATCAATAAGTATCATGAAACAGCTGACAATTTTTAAATAGTTGAAAGGTTAGCGAAATGTAAAAATATTAATGGAAATGAGAAAACAATTTTCCGTCTCCTTTCCCCAAGACTCCTATTCAAGTAAACAAAAAATTGCAAGAAAACATGAAAAAAAATAGCATTAATGAACTTCAATAACTGTATTTAATCACAAAAATCTAGTCAGGAATAGGCTTCTACCATAAGGTAAGACAGGTTGCAGACAGTAGTCCTTTATGTAAAAGCAAATGTCAAAAGAAAATCTCTGATATTTGGTTGTGGGCTCCCACTTTTCACATAGGCATTTCCTAAATCCATGTTTGATGAGCTTCTCCAGCTATAAATTCTGTAAATTCCCTCTGGAGCAGTGCAGAGTGTGCTTCATGAAAATGTCATCTGCCAGCGCTGCAATTACTCACACTCCAGCAATCATGTGCACAATGCAGAATGGGTCGAATTCAGGTGAGAATGAGAACCAGCAATCAAGCCTCTGGAATTGAGAACAAAGCCATTTTCTTTCATTTGCCATCAACACAACCATCAAGGCCTTAATTACAAGGCAAGTGTCAAGCCTGGCTGCTGAAAGGCTTATTATTATACAGCTCGGCTTCAAATCAGTTTTGTATTGATGAACTGCAAAAACGAGGAAGCCAGCTTAGCCCCCACAAGAAAAGAAGCAGGGACTAACTGATTATGTGATTGGCAGAAAAAAAAAACCAAGGACATTTAAAAATACATTTTTGAACAGTGAAAATATTAGTGAACAGCACACCTAAAACCTTCATATAAACATATTTTCTATTTCATTAGCAAATCTGGGTGATCTGATAAGTCAAACAACACTTTCTTTAGTTGAGTTCATTGTTATGTCCACAAAAGACAGGCAAAAAACTCTTTAGGTCATGCATTCTGTTTTTCAGACAGTAATGCATGTCTGTGAGTGTCCTCATTGCCCCCTTATATCTAATTGCATGTCTATACCTTGAACATAATGATATTTAGTGAATTGCAAATGTATTCACAAGCCCTTGCCCAACAATTATCTATTCACATTGGATTAGTTGTCTTCATATTGAACAGCAGATGAGAAATCATTCTTTAGTGAGCAGCAAGATTTATTTATGTTGATTCAATTGAATTATCAATAAGTACAACATTATAACTAAAACCCAAATGTCCTTTCTTTTACCATTTTTTTATATAAGGCTTTTAATCATGACAAATAATGAATGATCTGTTAGAACAAGGCCTGAATTTGGAAATAGCTGTTGATACATCGTAACTGCTATCCTAAGTGTTAAATCTTGTTTTGCTGTGCGTGTCTTATGTGACTGGAGAAATACGTGCTTAGCTCATGGCTCTGCCTTTTGGATATATAAGATGAATAGGCACATGTATAGCAGGTAGAAAACCATTTAGGGCAATGAATGTTTTACCATCAATTTTGTGCATTTTACCTAGACTGGTGGCAGTCCATAGCTCTTTCTTTACCCATTGCTGCAGCCAGTAGACAGACAACACAAATATATTCTTCCTCTTGCAACACACCACATCCTGAAAATTTCAATGGCTCATGCTTCATCAGGATATTAAAGAATTTGAAATCAATGGAATGAGAAAATAAACATTAACCCAAAATAGATAAGGGGAGACAACAGTGACAGTCACATCTCTCTTTTGTCATTCACTTCCATTGGTTATAAACTGGGTTTATTTCCATGGGATATATAGATACTATTTACAACACATACAAAAATCAAATACCTAAAAGTTAGGAAATAAGAAGAAGATTATAGCTGCTGAAAAATATCCAATATATTTGACTGAGGCAAAAAAAGAAATTAAAAAAAAAATCCAAATTAAAAATTGATGGAATTTTTTTTTATTTTAAGGAGAGGGAAAAAGTAGTCAGGCTTCCAGGCCGTGTACTTGAAACATACTCAGGTAATTTCAGTGGAGGCTAGATATTTTACTGTATCTGTTTCTACTTGCATGTTTAGACATCTAATTATTTTATAACTTTTTTTTCAGTTTCCATCATGACTAATTCCCATTTTGCCATTGAAATACTCTAGATATAGGAATAGAACAGAAAACTCTCACAAAACCTGTATTAGTTTCAGTTTTCCTCAGTATTGTTTTTATTATTTCTACTTCTATAAACCCTTCCTTCCAAAGGATTTTAAAAGTCCACCTGATTGATTTCAGTCAAGCACTATCCCTTTCATTTAGCAAAAGGTCTCCACCTCGTAGTTGCTTAATTTAGGGTTCTAAATCATAAGAAACATTATCATATCACAAATATGCATACAAGTGACTCTTTCTTTTCTTCGTCTTTTCTTCTTTAGAAATAACGAACAGAACCGCCATTAGTTCTCAGTGTCAAAAAAGTAAAGGAGAAACTTTAAAACGTGCATTCTGTTGAATGAACCTTAATACAGAGAATAACCAAGTATCACCGATTGTATATATAAAAAGATATGCTGAAAGTATTACAAAATGTACATAAATTAAAAGTTTTACTGAAAAATGTCATTTCTGTATATCATTAAAAAACCCATGTTTGGGTATCCAGATCAGAAGATCACTGCATTACTTCTGAAACCTAAAAGTGAAAAATATTTAAACAATGGTTAAGGGTAGCGTTGGTAGGTTTGTGAAGAACACTGAGGTGCCTAAAAACAAAGATAAATGGAACTGGGGCCAGTAGGGATTATCAGAAATTTACTGGCATAGTTTGGTGTTCTTGATGTGGTTAGACTTCAGCAGCTTAAATCCTTGGTTTGGTAGGGGCAGAAAGAAGGCACTTCAGCAAAGACATAACATTTGTTGTCTGGAAAGAGAGTTGTGTCATATGCTCTGTACACTCAAGACACCCAGAGACCTCACAGCAGAATCAAACAGGTTCTGAGAATAAAATTAAAGGTAAAACAGATACTGGCAACAGATCCTTCTGTGGAATAGATCTTTCAAAGCAAACAATATTAATGATAACGCAGATTGATTACAGGAATAAGTTAATATTTTTTCTAAAGTAAACCCTTTACCTCATTTGAGGTAAAACAAACCATTTTCTGTTCAGTAGTTTTACTTTTCAGCTAAGCCTCTTCTAACTAACTCTCTGAAATTAACAGCATGTTCTTCAGAAAGTGCCCACTTCCAGCAGATACAGTCTGATGCTTATAGTTAATACCAAGGAGTGGTATGGATAGAGGCTGCTGCTTTTGCTTATTGCTGTAACAACCAAGGCCAGTTCACTCTCTTGTGTGTCTTGAAGGGTCAGAAGCAGAAGAGCACAGAGTGGTCCCACCCGCGGGGACCAAAACTGACCAACAGTATTCCATCCCATTGCATCGTGCTCTGTGTAAAAGCTAAGGGACCAAAGGGTCAGCTCTTTCTTCAGTGGCTGGTGTCCGAGGAGGACTCTGTTCCTCTGCCTTTGATACCAATTCATGTGTTCTTGAATCCAGACCCAGAATCCAGTTCCCATCCACTGCCTAGACCCATCTGGGACTTTCCCAGTGCCTGCCAGTGATGTGATCCTCATCCTGGGTGCTCGATATGTTTCATATACATTGTTTATATTTCATTTTTGTTATTAATATTATCTTTTCTTTTTATTAGTTTATCATTAATATTTCATTAAAGTGACTTGGTTTCTTTTCAGGTCCTAAGTCTCTCTCTCTCTCTTTTTCTCCTCTTTCTGAAGGGGACAGAGGACAAAGACAGCATCTGTCATTCATGCAGTGGCCAGTCCAGCCCAAACCACGGCAACCCTCTAAGGCAGCAAACTAAAATTTTCAGATGTAGCCAAATCATTTAGAAGCCAATTCTTAAATTTCTTTTTCAAATGAACTTAAGGTCTTACAAGAATACATCCATACACTGAATTGCTGTGATTTCAGAAATATTCCTGTTTTGAGAGACAGCAAGAAAATAAAGGAGCAACATAAAAATTAATGTAATAGTGTAACTAATGTTCTCATATATTTAGCATCAAATGCCTTTTTTTCCTCTATAGATGTCTCCCCTCATTTCAGAGCTCCTATTTTCTCTCTATCCCCAACAAACAAGAGAAGCATTTTCTTCAGAAGTAACAAACTTCTGCTGTGTGCATATGTTGAGGGAATTACATCAGACAACTGCTTTCTTCAAGCCTATATATAAATTTATTTATATTCCATGCAATTTGGGGGATTCTTCATGTATTTACAGTTAAGCACGTGCCTAAGAACCTTGCTAGACTGACAGAACAAGTGCAAGACCCTAGCTACTACCTCCTGAACTAGTACCATACTAGTTATCTCATCTCTGACATCCAACATACAAGGGATTCTTTCAAAATAACACTGCCTAAATGCCACCTGGTAAAATTGAATTACCACCATTTGAAAGCAAGTAAATAAGCAGTTCTCCAGCTACATTGCACAGTGGAAGAACAAACAAAACAAACAAACCCAATCTTATTTAAAAAAAAATATTCACATGAATCAACATATTTTTAAACTTAGAAATAACCAGACATACTTGGGGTGGGAAGGGAAAGGGAAATCTTTTCTATGCAATTTCAGGATACCACCTACAAAAAATCAAATGGAATACTGCTTGCTCACATTAAAATTGCCACTATGGCAAAAAAAAATATGTTTACATTGAAAAGGACAGTTGCTGTTCTAAAAATAATTTTTGTGAAAGTGTTGTTTATAATTATTGCAACTGTGTATTCCTACAGTTAGGACTGCACCAACATCTACTTGGCAGGCAGCAGGAAATCACACCGAACACAGGGGAGCTCCAAGCCAACACTTCTCATAAACAAACGGCTGCATAAACTTGATGAGCGATTGACATTTCTAAATACGAGTTTTATCCTGTTATCATGTACCTTGAATAAAGGAAAACATTTTTAATTTACACAGGAAGTCACTTGAAAATGTGAAATAAAAATGAAGGATTAACTTTTATTCTTAATTGTTTCTCAGAAGTGTTTATGGAAACAATTTTGGAGTCCACAAAGAAGATGGACTCAAGATGAAAGGAGGAATTGGACAAAACCATAACTGTGTTACTTTCTGTTTGAAAGTTTGTTTGTTTGAAAGTTCTGTTTGAAGTTTGAAGACCTTAACAGAGATTCAATTCCAAAAGCTTGTGATTATGTGGCTTGTAACTGAGTGCCTCCGTTTGGCATGTTCAGCCAAAGATGTTACTGAGTTCCTGAGACAACTATAGGCATTTAAAAGACATATACTTTTATGATTTCTTATGGTGGACATCAAAGGTTACTCATCATTTTGGACAGTCTTGGTCATTCTGTACCCTCTAGTTGTTAGAAACAAATGGACAGCAAAGATTCAGCTAAATAGGATCTTCTGGAGGATCTCCTGATGCCATCACTTAGTGAATGGCATTACCTAGATAGGGCAACGCTATGACTTCAGACAAATTTCAGGTATAAATTCAGCAAAGTGACTGATATACTCAAGTTTCTAAATTATCCACCAGACTCATTCAGTCAAATTTCTTTCATAAATTTTTATAAGGATTTTATGGCCCAATTACATCTTTACATGATAGAGCTCAAAAGGAGTTCTCATTCCAAAGGTCATAATTTCAGTGTGTAATTACTGCATGGACCAGAAAGGTGTCTATCAGACAGAGGTTTTTATAGAAGTTTTGGATCGGTCAAGGTTATTTTTCCCAGACCAATTTCTTATTTTAAAGTAGTTAATGAAAGTTTTACCATTTACCTCAGTATATACAACACTGTACAGTACATACAAGTACATACAGGACTCATCTTTATAAAAAGCCTGAAATGTAAAGCAAAATACATCTGTATTTTTTATCTACTCTCACTCTTAAATGAGGATGGAGCACCCATCACATCTTAAAACATTTCAGGTCTTTTTTTGATTTGAGTACCACAACACAGCGTACAGTAATTTAACATACTCAGTTATTTAAAAACTGATAATAATAAACAATAACTGCAGAGCAGGATAAGAAAGGAACACCTTTTTTTGCAGGTGACACTAGACGAACTTTGATAGGTTCAGTGGGCCTAAGTAAAACTAATATCCCAGACGACAAAGACTGATGTTACTGTAACTAAGTAAACTCTTTTCTGCACTCTTTTCTCTCATCTAATTCCTTGTTTTCCTTCTTTTACAGCTAGACAACAGGAAATAGTTTGAAAACCTGCAATCTGAAAAACTCTTCAAAGATCATTCTTTGTGCCCTTTAATAGGGGAAGATAACACAACCTGAATACTTAGCCATAACTTTGTGTGGACATAAAATAGGCATTTTCCCTCCTGTTTTCTGAAATCAATATTGGCCAATTTCCCAGATTTCCAAATCTATTACTTCATAGGTTACTATCGTCTATTGATGTTGCATATATATTTCTTCTTTATTAAATCAATCCCTTAACTCAAAAATCTGCATAAACATAGCTGCACAGAAAAAAAACCCAAACCTATGAGTTCACGCAAAGTGCAACATATAAGTTCACATTTATCACTATCAAAAAACAGAAGATAGGCAAGTTTCCTGCTTTGTTTCTGAAAGGAATTTATTCTCAGACCTCCAGGTTACATTACTGGAGGTAGAATCACGGTTATGCTAACACAAAACACATAATTTCATGTTAATTCCAGCTATAAAGATACATTTTCACCTTTGTACTTCTGTGTAAGTAACAACATCTTTTGCCATTATTGTTTTTCAGGAATATTCATTCTTGTGTCTATTTTTTTATAGAAACTGACATGCTCCTAATTGGAAAAGCACTTTCAGTGTAAGCCACCTTAGCAACAAAGACCATCTGTACTATTGTTCAAACTTTTATTCTTCACCTTCTACAACGTACAAAAAGATCTGACTGGAAAAAGTAATAAAAAGATAATTGGTTTTGACATCCTTATGATTATGGCACTATTTCTTGAACATGAAGATCCTATATTTACAATAGTCAAACTCTGGATAAATCCACGGGATTTAGGATTTTCAGGACCTCCCCATCTCTGAAAGCTTCTTTTTCCTTTATCTTTCCTGTTTGATTCCTGGCTCCTTCCAGGTGCATTGCTCCAAAACAGGTTTGCCAGCACGTGACTGGAAATAGGAGAGACAACATACAGATGAAATTGCACATTACCAGTAAAGTCAGGAACTGGCAGCACATGAGCACTAGGAAGAATGCTTATAATAGGCCTCACCAGAAAGGTGCTACTCTCTGTGTACACTGGAGCCTTTTATTTCCTCATGCCATAATCCTCAAAGACAGAAATTTTTGGCAATCCATTGTTAGGATAATCTCTATCCAAACAGAAATGGCAAAAGGGCAAACATTTTCTAATCAGCAGGAAGCAGAGAAACACTTTTCTTTACTTATAGAACAAAATTTTCAGAAAATACATTGTTTTGATGGAAAGAAAGCAAGTGTCCTCAGTACGTAAGAATTATGAGCACCTTTGTTTGCTCAGAGGAATTCTCTCTTTGACTTCACCACAGTAAATTTAACTCTGTTATTCTTCATCCAATTGCTGAACTCTTGCTAACAGAACTGACAAAAGAATGATAAAGTTTCCCATAACATACACTGATCAGCAGGTTTTCAGGAGACAAATCTGATGGCTCTTGCCAGATGAGGTACCTCCAAATATCACAAGATGTGTTTGTGCTGAGAAGACTGGTAATAGGAGTCTGGGATATGATGGAGAGCAAAGATATAAACTCCTGAAGTACAAATTTCTACAGAACAGCTTGCTACCCAAGGCAGATTAGTCTCTGACCAATTCTAAGTAAATATTTTGATTTGACAAATCATTTTTTCCTTAACCTGGGCAATGTAAGCAGTAATTTTTCTCTCATAAAATTTAGATAGAAGCTTCCAGAGAAGCTCTATTTGTAAAAGTCATCTCAGTGGCAATAAGTAGCACCTATGCAAAAAAATGAGATATATGCATCCTTTTTGACAATCAATATTAGTCCAAGAACTTTCTGAAGATACTGGTAGAGAAGGAAAATAAAACAAGGAAAACTGAAGCAGTTGTGAACCCTCTGAAATGACAGCAGTGGATGTTTTAGCTAAGAATATCACCTAAGCATCAAACATTTTTAGCCTATGATACCAGTAATAGACCAAACTGTAGAAAACAAACTGTGTTCACACATTTACTTCTTCTGAAGTTCTTATTTAATAATTTCATAATTAAGTGTTCCTCTAGCTAAATCAGAGGTAGTAACTTAGCACATCCTGCCTGCTGTGATATGACACCGTTCAACACACTACTAACCTTGGATGGGGTTACCTGCTGGGAATGATGTGTCAGAGTCATCTTTGATGTTGTCATATATTTCCCTACAGTAGGGATGTTAAGAGGTGAGACCTCTGGGAATAATCTCAAAACCACTGTACTCCCTGAAGGGCACAAAGAACCTTTGGTTCAATAAAGCAGAGACAGATTGTCATTTAGTCTTTATGGAGTTCTCCAATCACAAAATTTCCTGTAATATTTACTTCTTTTTACAAGTCATCCAGGCTGAAAGGTACCTCCAGAGGTCTCCAGTCCACCCTGCTCTATGCAGGGTCAAAACTGAATCCAGACCAGGTTGCACAGGGTTTTGCTCAGATGAGTCTTGAAAACCTTCAAGGATGGACATCTTCAGATTCTTTGGGCAACCTCTTACAGTGCTGGTTTTCCCCCTTCATTTTTCCAACATTCAGACACACAAAGCTGAGACACGCATCAGATTCACCAGCCTGTGATCAAGACTTTGTCTCCCCACTTAAATAAACACTTTAGGTTTGTTTTTTTAATAGCTAGAAAATTATCTGAAAAATTACTTTTCCATCAGAATTAGGATTTCATTATAATACAGAGACAACATAATTGTGATACACACAACTGTCACAATATATTACCTTTGTTTGTTGGGTTTTTTTGAGGAATACAAGTAACTGGAAGTTTTGAAACAGTTAACCAACTGAGTAAAGGAATGAAGTAACTTAATTTTTTCCAGTTTTATTAAACTTTTTGTTTACTTATTACTTGAGTTAATAGAAGGGAAGTATATACTAATACTGGAAAAACACTGAACTGGCTCTAATTACCTGATGATGATGATTATTATTATTATTATTAGAATTACAAAAGGTATCCTGACAGACTTTACTGTCTGAACTATCAAAACTGATTAAATCTATCATATTATATATTTAGCAATGGAATCATTTGTTCAGAAATGAAAAAAGGGTCAGCTCAGTCTGATTCAGCGTCTTTTA
Source organism: Scolopax mira (assembly GCA_004320125.1). Lineage (NCBI taxonomy): Eukaryota > Metazoa > Chordata > Aves > Charadriiformes > Scolopacidae > Scolopax > Scolopax mira. The sequence continues at coordinate 51,055 of BJBW01009494.1, read as the reverse complement.
CAGTCAATGAAAAGGTATCATGAAAGATGACTCAGAAACTTTGGCAGATCAAACATTTCAGACGCTAATGTAGGAGAAAAATCCTACTCCAGACTGCAAACTGGATAAAGTCCATCACAGCAGAGTGAGGATTTCACCCAAAACATTGTTCTCCAGGCTGTTTGTTTGGTTTTTTTTTTTTTATTGTCTGCTAAATAAATGTAACTACTTCAATGCACTAATTCCACTTCAATCCCTATCAAATGTTTTAGTGGGTTTTCATGTTTTTTCATTCACTAGACAATCCCTGAATGGGTAAACGTCAGGTTTTAGTAAATCAGCTGGTTTTAGTAAATCTTTAGTAAATCTTTAAAAACTATCATGTATGAAAATGGAAAGCCGTTTCTATAGAGCAGTCATTCTGGAAAGTCTCCTATACTCCCATTTTGGCCATTACACGTCCTGTCTAGATTGTGATTTAGAATAATTCACTAGAACACAGGGCTGTCAGGTTGGAGAAGAAGGTTACAGCACACAGCTGGCCTGCATTTAAAGGCTTTTATAGGCATTCTGGTTTTTTGCATCTCAAGTAGTTTCTGAATGCATTTTGAAATGTTGTGAAATGTTTCTCTGACCGTTCAGGAGCCAACATAAATAATCCTACCTTGTTTTCATAGGAAAAAAAAAATTACAAAGCCAGATTTAGCAAACAAAAACATGGATTAAATGAATCAAATTGAACAAAAAAGACCCTTATGTTTGAGGAAACACCTCTCCACATAGTCATTTGTGATTGCAGGTAGCAAATTCTCTTGCCGAAATTACAGGCTTTCTTGTCCAAATGGCATATGCCTGTGCAAATTTTAGGGTTAAACAGGATCCAAGTGACTTACTGGTTATACATTAGTCCTCTGCTCAGGGCTGAACTTCATCCATCTGTGGATCATGCATTCAGACAAAATAGTGCCACTGACTGCTCATGAAGAGACATGCTTCACCCATCCAATGCAGCTCTTATCTGCACCTGCAGTTGACCATCCTCATAAAGGATAAAAAACTGGCATCTTTCCCTGGGCCGTGGATTATAGTGACTTCTAAGGAAGCAACACCAGAACACAGATGGCAAGAGCTTTCATAAGACCAGACACTGGCTTGGTTTATTCTTAATCGATTCTACCAGTGATGTATTATGTGTAAAAAAAGAATAAAATAAAATGAAAAAAGCTACCCTCAACAATCTGTCCTTTTTTTTTTTTTTTTTAACCTCCAAGCCCAATAAACATAAGTCAAATACTTTTTGTTTTCTCTTTAAAGTATGTCTTCAGTTTCAGGCCAGCCAGTCAAGAGGATATCTGAAGACTTCAATATCTCATGTAAACAATGCTTGATCATTTTTTTTTCAAATTCTTAGAAATCCAGAAAAGTAGTTTCCTTGTTAAAAAAAACTGAAGGGAAAAAATGAAATCCCTGCTTCTAGTGATTTTTGCTAATTAACAGAGCTGAGGGCTAAAACTGTCCAAGCCATAACAGCATTAGATCATGACACATAACACTATCTCAGTAAACAAGGGTGGCTTTTACTTGCAGCGCTCTGGGAATCACTAGCCAGATTAAGTAAATCTGAGGAGCATTTTTTCATTAGTTTTATTATCATCCATCCTTGGGGTAGAGAAAGTAAATTTTGTACCCAGACTGAATATGATTCAGGGCTGAACAAATGGATATTACGCATGTAACTCCCTATTTGATGTGGAGTTTATATATGTGTATATATATATATGGAAATGCTTTCCACTTTTGCTGACAGAATCTAGAAATAAACAGCAAGTGTCTATAATTTAAATGCAAGCTTTGTTTTTTTGAGGTGTTTTTGCTCTTTAATAACTGGCAGGTAGAACATGGCTTAAAAATAGTCATGGCAATTTATTTTTAATTACCATTAACCTCAGCAAATCTGTTTTCCTTTGTGTCCATCCCCAGCTCCCACTCTAATGTAACACACAGGCCATCACAGAGCCCAGATGCCAAACTGCTGAAAATATTAATCCAGCAGCAGCATCTGGCCCCTTGGTGGGCTCTGCAGGCAGTGAAGCTGACAGCTCTGAAGTGGCCTGTGGCTCTGTCATGTGGCGAGGCTGCTCGCTGAGCTGACTTATTCTACACGGTGCCATTTTTCTTTGACTTACCTTTGATCCTGAGATATTTGCATATCGTTATGGGCTCGGGAAAAAGTTCCTCCATAAATCTCTTTACGAGCCCTCTGTGTGCAGTCCTGAAGTAAGAGGTGAGGCCGCACGAAGAGAGTCATGACGTGCATTACTTGTGGTGGTGTCACGAGAGAACCTCTCCCCCCGCTACGTAACACAGCCCAAGGTTAATACAAATTGATACCTGATATCCTGAGAAATGGCACAAGATCTAATGGCAACACTATAAATGACACTAGACATGACTGTAGGTACCGTTCAAGCTACACATTAATGTATTCATGTGTTAGTCTCTTAAGGCGGCCGATTTCTCCTTTCTACTCTGATGACCATACCCATTAGCAAAGGTCCACAGCACAGCCCAACCCCACGCCAGCAGAGAGCTGGCTCTCTGGGAGGCTGGAAGGAGGGGACGAGAGCAAACAAGAGAAAGGATGCAAGCTAGCCAGCCCAGCAGGAACAGGGACTGGGGGCAAAAGAGAAGAGACCAAATGATGATGAATCGAGTTCAAGGAGCATTATTGACAAGACCATCTCTTAAGAATTCATCGAGCCTCCACAAACCATTCATTCCTAGGTAGGGGGCAGCTCCTATTACCTTTAAGAAAAATGTATATTGTTGTTTCTCGACTCCCTGCTTCTTTTCCGGAAGTTACTTCTCCCTAAGCCTCTCCTATTATAATGCATTTCATGACAACAAAACAATTACCATCTTCTTCTTCTTCCCTAAATATGTCTATTCATAACTTCCAAATGTTATCAGGCTCTACAGGAATTTTTACTGTGAGGTTCCCTTTCATTTTTTAATGCCAGAAGTTGTAACATACCAATTCACCCAGAAAATAAAATTTAATTCTTGTTAAATCTAGAATTACCCCTAAAAGACAAAGGTATTCTGATTTTTAACTGTTTTGGCATATAAAATATGCTCCATTATGAATTCTAGAATAGGTTCAAAATGAGAATTTATCTAGATTCTTCTATTCAGCACTACTGAAGTTAGTCACGGGCCAGATAACAAAATCTTCAGGGTCTGCAAATAATTTAAGTCGAGCTAAGGCTTGTACAATACCTAGTCACAAGCCACAAAGTGCTTCCCATCTAGTGATTCTAAAGAAAATACTGAGGTGATTCACTTAACCTGGTCCCATTCAGATAATGATAAATTACACCTGTGTCAAAATAAATGTTCCTCTGTGTGTAGATACACAGATTTCTATTGGAAGACAGAAGAGAAACAGGCAATCGCAGAGTTCACCTTGTGCAAGACGCCGAAACCTTGATTCAACAACTGCTCTGGGATTTCTAGACACTGAACTCCAGCTCTTTGGCCACAGGAGTCCGAGGCAAAGGGAAGCAGGAGCCTGTTGCTGCTGCAGCCCTTAGGAGCTTTGCCTACTCTAACAGTCCAGTTGGGATGCCAGGAGGTAATACGGAGTAAAAATTCATGCTCGTACATATGGAGTGGGAATGGAATGGAATAACAGTGATTGACTTGCTTCCTTATTTGGAACAAATATTAATTTTCCAGAATGAAAAATTTGGGTCAAATGTTTGGAGAGACTTTTCATTGTATTCTGATTTGGAAGTCGTTTTATGGAATGACCCACCTGCTTAGATTTCTGGCTATAATATATTTATGTCAACAATTGCTTAGTGCCTGGCAAAATCAATTCAGGATTTCTTTAACTGCATGTTATAAGGTACAACTGAAAATTTTGATATGTTGAAGCTGAGTTCTGAGTCCTCAGAAGTTCTGAATTCTCAGAAGTTCTGAGATTGGCAATTTTATGCAGAGTTTCAAGTTGTTGTTTTTTTAAAAATTAAAAAGTTCAATTGGTAAACCTTTCTTGTTTTTTCTCAAGTACCCCATAGCCAAAACAATTTTACCTCTACGTTGCACTTACGGAACAAAAAATAGTCTAAAAAAAACCCCACGGTCTTTAAATTGCACATAGTTTATTATATCAAACTTTACTGTAAAATATGGGCCCACTGTGAAAGAGAGTAAAATTCTCTTCCTGTATCTTTTATACAATAGCCAAAATTTTACAGCTCTTAATTCATGTTAAATATCAAGGGCAATTTTCAGAAGTGACATTTCATTTTGTAATCCAACTCTGTTTAGCCCAGAAAACAGAACTGCAGGCCTTAGCACTGGATCTCTTAGCGATACAATGCTTCCAGATCAGATATGAACTTATAATTGCATTTCTGTTTAATAACCTAACACATATGGTACTTTGTGTTGGCTTTATGGGATTTTTTGTTTTTCTGATTTTCTGACAGCTGCAAAGAAATTAATGTAATCTGATCTAACAAAGTTAAAAGAAAATAATCTGATTCAACATAAAGTCTACTTTGGGCAAAGTTAACCATTCAAAATTATGTGATCAAGCTTGAACCAGTCAGATAAGTGATACTAATTCATCACTTTATATCATGTGCATGGTTCCTTAATTTTTTGGCATTAAGTACCCAGAACTAGATTTTCTATGTGGTTGAAATTAAGCTCTGAACTTATGGTTTACTATATAGATAGCATCCAATCCAACTTTGCAAGCAAGGAAATACAGGTTACATGCTGAGCTATGAAACTGTTGAGCCTCTTTCAAAAATCCAACATGTAGTGTAGGATTTTTGAGGAAAAAAAAGTAAAAATCAGGCACATAAACTATCTGAGCTACAGCCTCCCCTGTAAGGGTAAGCAGAATCTAGCTTATTAAGCAAAGAACTTATGTCAGCATATACTAGCATTTTCAGTAGAGGTTCATTTCCCTGAATACTAAATCAGTTTCATTAATATAGTAGCTACCCAGAAAAATCTTTAAATTAACAGTAACAAAATCTAATACAATGGTGTTACCCAACGATATGGCATTTCCTACCTCCTGAAATTAGAATTAAGTTTAAAATTACTTTCAAGCAATACTGAAATTTTCTATGCCCTTCTTGGAAAACCAAAGAAAGAAAGATTCCAGCTTCTAATGCCTTAAGGTGTGATTTGGCATACATTGCTAAATTTTCAAAAGAGCATAGCAATGAATATGCCTAATACTAATTAAGTTACAAGCTCTTCTGCAAATCTGGCCATATTTTTGTGTTATTACCCCTTTTGTGCTACGAGAACAAACAGGGGGTTCACTGATGAGACTATTACACTGCAAGGTTAGTGAACAGCAAGTTATACTATAAAATTTCATGTAGGTGAAAAAAAAATTAAAAATACAACAGATCCTACCGCCATAACATGTAACAGAACTTCTCATCACAAATTGTCAGGGTCCTAAGATACAGTATTGAAATCAGTGCTAAAAAGCTGCTCATAAAAATACTTGAGATGCTTTGCAAGCGTTCGGTAGTTTTTTCAGTGTTGTTGAGTCAAAGAATGTTGTATAACATCTCAACTCAACCGACCAAATCTACTCTGTCATCAAAGTGCCTTTCGACCTCTCTTTCTACCCTACAATACCTTTCTTCCCAAGTTGGTTGCAAAATGTTTTCTTCTTTTTTTTCTGTAGCTGTTTTTTCCCTTCCTCTCTAGCCCTCTTGCTCCTTCTTCCCTCTCTACCTTCCTCTCTTCTCACTCCCTTCTTCTCTTCCTTCTTCTCTTCCCTTCTTCTCTTCCTTCTTTGCTTCCTTCTATCCTCCCTCCTTCTTCCCTCTCCCCATCCTTCTTTTCTCTCCTTTCTTTTCTTTGCTCCTTCTCCTTTAGGCTTTTGCCTTCCTTGTTCCTTCCAATGAATTCACTCACTTTCTGCCTGCCTGTCTCCTCATGCCCTTTCAGACAGATTTGTCTGATTTAGGTCCCACTTTTGCTCCAAGGAATCTATATTGACTACCATAGGCTTCCCTACCTCCTACCAAATTCCCCCCCCCCCCAAATGAACCTACAAATTCTCTTGTTACTTCATTTTACTTCCCAGAGCAAATTCACCTTACCAGCAACTTATTCCTTTGCTTTTTCTTTTCTTTTCCTCTTGCCTGTTTGATCTAGTTAGACTGGCTGTAGCAAATGAGATGTGTCAATCAACACCCTTTCATACACTCTCATCCAAAAGCCACTCCTAAAAAGAGAATATTTCCAAGGAATTCTACCTGTGAATAACTTACTTGCATTAGAAATTTATGACCCGCAGATTTCAGTGACTTGTAAACTTTTCATAATGGGGACTTCCCTATGCCCAAATACGATATATATCTTCTGGTGTAATATAAACAAAGCTGAGCTGGAATAGTTCTTTTGCTGTGTGCAGAGAGCAAGATTAATCAAGTTCTTTAGCGACAGAGTAATTATTTCTACTGCATTTGAATTTGTGATGCAAATAGACACACTGTATCATCAGAGCTTGGGAAAGCACCTGAATCATTCAGGGAAGCTCTGGTTACCTCACACCCATTAAGACACAAACAAAAACCCCTAATAATATCTCTCCTTTAGGACACTCATGGTCTTAAACTCATGCGAGAGGCAGAAGCTGGTTACCCTGTTCCAAACAGCAATCCTCTCAGATGAAGACATTTCCTCCCCTGCTTCTCTTCTACTGGTTTTGAAAATTCACATCTCATTTACAACTATCATGATCTGCAATAAGAGAACACATGGCAACTCATTTCACAACCTACCCAAAAATCCTTTCCGAAGAGAGATGTATATGTAAAATGAATAAAAAAGCAAGTAATTCCATATTGGCTGATTCATATACCTTAGATCTCCATACAACTAAGGCTCAGACCTTTGCCTCAGCAGTACACAGAAGTGTTGAATGACAAATGTTAATATTTCAAACACTATTGACTTCTGCAATACACAGCAACTCTTGCCTATGCTTTACGTTGCTACAGGCAGCTGCTCATTTTAATGGGTGCTTCTCCACTGCTTCCCTGCAGTAATTCCCAACAGAAGCAGAACAAACCCCTGACTACCATGAACTACTCCGGCAGAAAGTTAAAACAATTAATTGTTTATGATGATTAGTGCAAAAGACTATCCCAGCATTATCGACGAGGAGATGAAGAGCTGAAGAAAGAATATAGAAGCTAGAAATATTCGCGATGATTTTAATTTGGAAAGAGCACCCAACTTAGCAACCTTGCCACCTTTTGTCTCTGGACTTGGAGATCTGTGTGTTCACTTTCCGAAATACATGTACTGTTAAAGGTTAAAGGTAAGGAGTAATCAACAACAAACATGTCCTAAATTGACCTAAAGCAGTGATGAAAACAGATAAAGAACATATGTTACAGTATTTTCAGAAAGCAGGAATAATTTCAGCAGTGAAGTATTTGCTTCTAAACAATTTGAGATTTTCTCGTGTGCAGGCCAATGAGGTTTAACTCACAACATTTGTTCAGTTGACCCACTCCAGACACCCTGATAAAACACCGCCTAAATACATAATGCAAAAGCAGGAATGGAACAAACCTCAAACAAATAATACATCATGGATAGATTACTATAATATACCAGCCTCAATTTGCTTGTACCATGAGCAACATGTTTTCAGCAAAGTTCTCACACAGCCTATGCACCTGGCAAAACCAACTATCAGCATAAAATAGATCTGTACTTCCAAATCTCTGTAACTCCATCACTAACTTGATTTTCACCTGCCATCAGGTATTAAAAGTTACGTCTCCATCCATTATAGATATAAAAGCCTCCAGCATGTAATTTTGAATGCCGAGAGAGAGTCTGCAGCAGTGAAGAGTCAATACCCTGTCTACACATGTGCTTTCATTAATTCTTTTGTTCAGGTATCACTACTCAGATGTCCACATAGATATTACAAATAAATAAAAAGGACCTCAAAAGTTTGTAGGAAGACTAGGTTTTTTATCAGCCTGAAGAGAAAGAGCTTAAATAAAGAAGCTACGAAAGCGTCTAACAAACTAGGTGCACTGCTTCACACTGACACTGTGTCACTTAACCACATCGTGGATACACTTCCCTTCAAATAAAATTCATGGTCTGATTTCAAAAACACAGGACTTGGACACACGCTAAAAGAGACTTTATGTTAGATATGAATAATATCAAACCATCACCCTTCCAAACTGCCATTCACACTGTTCTGGCCAGCTAATAGAAATGGTGAAAAAAATTGGAAAAGCCTGTTCTACCTGACATCCCCTGTAACCAAGCTCCTCAGAGCAGGGGACAGCACTGGAATTTTAGGCAGACTGAAATTAGTCACTACACTGCAGTTTGCAAGTACATCCACATCGTAGTTGTCAGCTGAAAATACAGGGAACGGCATCCTAGAATTTAAGCACCAACGCTCAAATTTAACCATCATTTACATCTCTGTTTCCCAGACAAGCCACTAGAGGGTGAGAAAATTGCAAAATTGATAAGATTTGAAGAGGTCTGTGTTGCGGCGGGCAGCGATGCGTGCCCCGCTCCACAAGCTGGCACGGCAGCCTGAGGAAATGAGCTCTGGATAGCTGGTGGGACCTTACCCACACTTCATCTCCCAAGCTGAGACACAGGCACACAGACCATCGTGCATCGTGGAAGTATGAGCCTGATGGCCACGCAGCACTGATTTTTCTTAATGTACCAGAGCTGAAAATTCACTGTAAGAGCAAGAAAGATTATTTCAGTGGAATGGTAATAGGTCTATCTCCTTCAGGTCACCAACTCAAGCACTGAGCAGGTCACTAATGACTGGATGTCGTTAGCATTTGAAGCTGACAGCATACTCAAGGGCTTCACACAAGGAAAACAATTTGACGTTTTCTGTCTCTGCATACATTGCTAAAAACCTCCATCACAAAGAAACCTTATAAGTGTTTCTGTTAGCTCTAAATTCACCATATATAACAACAGTAGCTCAATTTTTTAAAGAAATTCCAACTTCTTCATTGACAACATTTTCATCTCAATAAAATAAAAATCTGACTTGGCAACAGTGGTCAGTATCTCACTGAAGTCCTAGCTGACATCACAATTGAACTGTGTCTTGCAGGTCCAGAATATAAGATGATGCAGCACCTAGTAGTCTGTGGGCAACCAGATTACACAACTTCCAAATATGGTCAATTATTGTACCTAAAGAACCTACCATTTTTTCTTCTTGTAATATGTGTAAGTCTAGAAATGTATACATATTAATTGATATTTTATATGTAACTCTGCAATGCCAATTGCATACAGATGCTCTACTCAAAAGGAATCACAGAGAAGATTTTGCACCAACCAGAATAATCGCTGCAAAGTTACACAGTGGCTACAGACACCTTCTTGAAAGATCTATCCCTTTTAGATGGTGAACAAAGTAAAGTGTTTTTCTTGAAGCTTCACTACTGATCTCTGCTTTTTCTTTTCCATGTTAACCATTGCAAGGGGGGTCATCACTTGGAACATATATGTTAAGCAATCTTCCGTTTTTATTGACATTGAACAGGTGTAGTGGTATTTAACAAACTGGAGAAGCAGCAATCTTTGCAGGTTCGGGTAGATTTGCACGCAGAAAAGAAAAACCCAGCACTTCAAAGCATTTATTTTGTTGCAGTTGTCCAACAAGGAAAGAATTTTATTTCATGGTTCTGCAACACAGGAACTTTCAGAGAAGTGATGGCACTTGGAAACAACCTTTTCCAGCAAGTTAACAAATGTATTTGTTCTAATGGTGTTTCCATTCTTTTCTGCTTGTAGGAGGTTCTGACATTTGTGCAGTATCTTTTGAAACTGGTGGGTTTCTTACACATTGTAACATAGATTATTTAAAGACACTATCTTTCATTTATGCTTTTATACTACTTAAAACATCAATAATTTACTTATTAAATCAATTATTTTATTTTTCTGTTTCACTTTTATTCATGTGTCTCTAACTTACAAAAACCTCCACATTTAGAGGAGAGAGAAGATAACATTTTCAAAGCTGCCACACACAGAGGTGGTGGGAACAACAATTATCTGTGAACTGAACGATTAGGAGATGCTCATAGAAAGACAGGAAGCTAAAAAACAAGCTCTGAACCTCGCATGATGAAACAGCGGAATAAATCTCAATGCAGCAAAGCAAAAATATGGCAGCCAGTAAAAGATCTGCACGGGAGGTGAAGAATTCCTACCTACTTTCCAGTGTTATTATCTGAGATGTACTTTTGCTTAGCCATATTATACAAAAGAATGATGCATTTGAATGTCTTAAATGCACTGAGCTAGGATGACAAAAGCGATGTGGTAGCTCTTATTGCCATGGAGGAGCACAGGAAAAGTAACAACAAGCGGCAACAGTGATTGAGCAGCATCTTTAAGAAAGCACTTGCACGTGTGTGCATGCACTCAGCTTTCAATACTTCTCCTTCCTCATGCAGGAGAAACGTCTTCCATGGTACAGGGAAGGCAGAAGCTGAAGATACACTTCACATCCTAAAGGGATACTACAAACATGCTGGGAGAATCTCATCTGACATGCCTCTGTACTTAGCAAATTTTTTTGTTGAGGTTAATAAATGTCAGGAAACCCAGGATAAGGAAGATAACCACATATGGACTGATGATGTAACACAGGAGTCACCAATTTATTTTCTAAGTAAATAAATTCACAAATTAATGTTTTTGAGGTTTTTTGATATCTAATAACTATAGGCTGCCTTCTTTTTGTATACAAGAGCTCATATTACATTCATAAATAGAAACATATATTTCTGTCTATACTTTGTGCAAAATGTGATGCCACATGAGCAGCAGGGTATAAGAGCCCCTGACATCTGTAAATCGTTGTGTTTTTTTTTTTCTTAAAGCAAATTGTCTATTATTCTTGAATGGGGATATCCCCAATCACTTTAAAGTTGAAAATCTCCTTCGCAGTTAGAATTTGCACTTTTATTTCTGCTGCTTCATGTAACTCAGGCAGACATGCCATCTAAAAGCTTCCTTTACAGTGACTGGAAAGAGCTATACACCATTACAGGGCTATTTAATTCCACCCCTAAAATAGAGGTTTAAAACTTCACATGATTAACATTAGGTGAAAACTGGAGTAAGAGCTGCAAAACATGGTTCCTTCTGAAAAAAATCACTTTGAACCAATTCACACAATAAAGCTAAAGGGACAGTGCCACACTGCACAAAAAACTCACTCAAGACAAGTGGTCTGTGCTGCGGTGGGTGGGGAACTGGCAGCACCCAGAGGGTGGTGGCACACAGTTCCTTTTCAAACTGGCAACCAGTCACAAGTGGGGTACCCCAGGGATCGGTATTGGGCCCAACGCTGTTTGAGTGATGACAGGATCAAGTATACCCTGACAAAGCTGGCTGATGACACCAAACTGAGTGGGGAAGTGGATGCTTTGGAAGGGAGAGCCACCCTGCAGGAAGACCTGCATAGCCTGGAAGAGTGGGCTAACAAGAACCTTATGAAGTTCAACAAGGACAAATGTAAGATCTTGCACCTGGGAAAACATAATCCAGGAGCGCAGCACGGGCTGAGAGTACAGCACGGGTTGAGGAGCAGCAATGTGGAAAGGGACCTGGGGGTCCTGGTGACAACAAGCTCAATATGAGTGAACATTGTGCTGTTTGGCAAAGCAAGCCAACAGAATCCTGGGTTACATCAACAAGGGCATCACCAGCAGAGATAAAGAAGTCATTATCCCACTCCACTCAGCGCTTGACAGGCCACACTTGGAATACTGCGTTCAGTTTTGGTCCCCACTACACAAAAAGATGTGGCAGGGCTGGAAAGGGTTCAGAGAAGGGCCACCTAGATGATCAAAGGACTGGGAAACCTGCCGTATGAGGAAAGGCTGAGAGAATTGGGTTCGTTCAGCCTTGAGAATAAAAGTCTTAGGGGAGACCTTATCACCATGTTTCAGTATTCAAAGGGTGGCTACTAGGAAGATGGAGACTCACTTTTTACAAGGAGTTGCATGGAAAAGATGAGGGGTAATGGGTAAAAGTTACTCCTGGGGAGATTGCCATTGGACACAAGAGGAGAATTTTTCACAATGAGAACAATCAGACATAGGAATAACCTCTCCAGGGAAGTGGTGGATTCCCCATCATTGGACAAATTTAAGATTCAGGGTCAGGGTGCTGGGCCATCTTGTCTAGACTGTGCTTTTGCCAGGAAAGGTTGGACCAGATGATCCTTGAGGTTCCTTCTAGCCTGGTATGCTATAATTCAGTACAGAAATCAAGCCAGATTAAATATGCTCACATTCAGTTGGAAATGAAAGCCAGTGGCAGAACAGTTGAGCAGATTTGTCCTCTAAAAATACTTCTTTAATAATTCTTATAACTGGTATGCGAACAATATGTTGTACTGAAATATCCATGGTCAAAAATCTGGTATTTTTTTTTCTACTCAAAGTAGACTGAAGAAAAAAGTGAAGTGCTTTACCTTGGTTTACAAATCTACAAAGAAATAAAAATTAAAGGAATAAAAGTATTGTGAAAATTTAAATGGCCAATTTAAATTATTAATATTTCCTGTATCTGCTTTCAACCTCATCTTCAAACTGCTACAAATCCTAATTGTGTCTAGATTATGCAAAAGTCTCTTTTTTTTTTTCCCTGTATCAACTTGTGTGTATGTTTGTAGTTTATTTTACAACCTGGGGTCTCAGTTCTACTTTTGAAAATGCGGGCATTCACTGCTTTGTACCTCACCAATTTGGCTACGATCTTTGTGCATTGTGACTGAATAAACGACATGTACAGAAAACTGTGCCTACTTAGATCACAGAGAAAGTCAGATACTAATAGATACTAATGTAATGTCACACTAGCACATGCACCCTCTCTATGCTACTACATTGGTAAAGTTTTATCTCTTTTCACACTCAAAACTATTCTTTTTAAGAATGGGCCCAAACCAAACTGGGCTTTAGTAAGCCTGAATTTTGCAGTTGGGCTCTATTTTGCTACTTTCTGAGAGTATGGAAATGCTTTTTTACAACTCAATTTAAAACCTTTTTAGCACAATTTTTGTATGTGCTATGCATTTGTTACCATATAAGAAGAATCACTGATTTTCCAGTTCTTTGTGTGAGGGAGGCATCAGGAAAGCACGAAGCCTCCCTTGCTACTGATCTGGCAACGTGAACCATCACACACACTGCTTTTTCCTTAGACTCAATACGTTACCTCTTTACATGTCTTCTGTGTAGCTGGTGACCAGCAGGGTCTGTCTACCTTACTCTATCAATCTTTTTCATATTTAATTGCTACTTTTAGTTGTGAACTAAACAAGCACATGAATCACAGAAGCAAGTAATGCAACACAAATGGTAAGTTACAACATAGAACACAATATCCCAATCAAACACAAATTTTCCAGGGCTAAGTTGCACTGAAAGCTACAAAACTAACACTGACTTTCCTACAGAACATGGCAGTTTTCAAAATTAAAAGCAGAATGCCAGGACGTTATAGGATTATTTTAAAAATACAATCAAATTATGCACCCACGAAAAGCTGTCATTAAAGTATCCTTTAACTATCATTACTAGTTCTGCTAATTTTAAGCATTATTCAGGCAAAAAGTCCCCAGTCTAATTGATGAAAAATAAATGGGAAGATTATACACCTTGATGGGGCTTCATTTAACAGAGCCCTTTCGATCTAGTGAGACACTGGGAGGATAATTTGTAGAAGTGTCACCTTTCTATGATAAATCCAGATAATTTGGAAGAATCAGGCAAGTAGCAGTGAGTATCTGCAGGTGCTCCCACAGTAGTACCAGGAGCCTAGTGGGATGCAGCGGTGGATGGGGAAGCCCTGCAGTGACACACATATTCACACAGCAAAAGGCAGCACTGCACATCTGAGCATGGGTTCTGTGCCAGGCTTTCATTCCAATTAAAGGACATTATCATCTAAGCTTGTAAAATTTTTAAGGAATTTAGAAACAAACAAACAAACAAAAAATAACCAAAAAAACCAGAAAAAGTCCCATTTAAAATACAAAATTAAAATATTTTTTGTTTTCATCTATTAAAACTTATGCCACTCCAGGAGTAGGGTCCCTACATCATTCACTGTATCCAGCAAGGTTTTTGCTGCTTCAGTGAGTAATGAATTCCTGATTTCTACACCTCAGTTAGATACAAACCCATGACATGAAGAGATTCTTACGTAAAAAAAATTTGAATCTTCTAATTATTACCACATGTGTATTCAAAGGGATGCACAGTATAATTTTCAAGTAAATAAAACGGAGAATTTCCTAAAATCCATCTACATTACCGAAGAGATGTCCGTAGTCACAAGTTCTTGGATAGCAGCCAAAGTCTAGCCTATAGACTTACATGCATTTAAACCACAGGAATTTTAAGTTTGTTCTACTGTTGGTCATTCAGCCTATTTTAATGCATTGCTGGGATTTAAATGATGCACATTTTGCCTGCTCTCTGTGTGGGGCTGATTTTCACCTCAGAGCATAAACCACTTAATTATAAGACATCTCAAGTTTCCAAACAAGAATCAGAAGCTCTCCAGAAATACCTTAGGATTGATTTTGAAGCACTCTAGTAAAGAAAACAAAAAGTTAATAGCATCTTTCTAGTTCAGATAGAAACAGGAGAAGAATCTGTAGGCATCACAGCAAAGGAGAGTTTTAAAGAGGGATTTGAAGGAGCATAGTGGGAAAACACTGAGATAATATGAGAATAGTGCTCTCAAAATTAAAACAAAGCACAGACGAAGTGCCTAGATGTTTTCAAATAGAAGTTGGCCTTATGGGGAGTTTGGAGGAAGGAATCAGCTCACTAATAGACACGAGATGACAGGGAAGAAGAGGCAGGTGACAATTACCTAAAGCTGCAGTAGTCAAAGAAAGTTTGGATGCTCATCTGAACCCTCTTATTCCCATTTCTTTGAGTAAAATTAGTAAGAAATCGACTTTCCTATGTGGAAGGAAGAAGGAGCCTAACACTCCTAACTAACGGTAAAAAAAGAGACATTTTCAAATTCTAGTCTAGAAAAGGAGGACGATAAAAGGGGCTTCCATGGGGTGCCTCCATTCTGATGAAGGTGAAAGAAGCAGAAGGCCAATGAGAGAAATCTCAGCAAACAGACTGGGTAAAATGCTATTCTGGCAGCCCTGAGCTTCACAACAGAGACTGCATAATGGGGAAATGAAGTCCAGAGAGACTCATTAAGACAAGTACCAAAGAGAAGAGACATCTGCAGCACAGATAACCCTAAGGACTTCAGGATCCTACTTGGGGAAGAACTCTCATAGCCCAAGGGCACAGCTCCTCTACAGGAGCACAGAGATCTCTAAGCTTTAACACAATAGGGTAGTTTTAATTGATACTCGGTTTGAGCTAATGCTGCTAGGAAAACAAAAGCCAGGCTCTTTTCTAAACATCTAAGGGAGATACATGTGCAAAAGGGTGGTCATCATTGAATACTTCACTTTTTGACTTTAATTAGGTAATTTAGCTAAAATGTTTAACATAGTCTCTGTATTTCCTTAGGGAATAAAATGGTAATTCAGTTTAGTTACAAAAGCAATGTGGGATGAATTTGTACACACACAAACATACACCCCCCTCATTAACATGTTTGGGACTGCCATGTGATAACCCTCAGGACCTAACTCCTTCCTAATTTACTGTATTGTACTGAAACGTTCTTGTGGTTTCCTGCATAAAGTTTGTTTCTAAGAAAGTAGTAATAAATAAAAATAAGTAAAATAAACACTGAGACTGTGAACTTACCTGTCGAAAGAAGTATGTTCACTCTGCCTCACTGAGGAGTACAGCATGTAGCCCACATCCACCTCCTTTCTGTCAGCATCTGAGCCAGCCTAGCTACAGTTGAAAGATAAAACACCTCTATGTTTCACTACAGTGTGTCTCATCACTGCGACTGCCACAGAGTTATACCCCGGTCACGCCTCTATCTGGATCTCCCAGTCCAGCTATAAGCTTGTCAACATTTTAGTTGATCTCCTACCAGGGTATTCCCTTCAACTGGTATCTGGTGGCTGGCATTTCAGAGGTGAGCTCAAGGATAAATCTTGCACTCTGGCATTTGTATATTGAAGGTTTCTTTTCACACAGATGGGAAAGTGTGATACTGACTGAACTAATAAAAGACAACTTGAGTTTGGAATAGATCGTAAGAGCAGACGTTTTCTTCTAACAAGGACACAACTTCTTTCCCCTCTTCAGAGTACAAGCGTGGGGGGGGTGTGTGTGCATGTCTCCACCCACCTTTCCTCTTTCACCAGCATTTTCTTTCATTTAGCACTTGAAGTCTGGAAAGACGTTTTTAAAAAGTAGTTACCATTCCTATTTCTCTATTCACTCTTTAGCGATTTACCTCCTAAACAAACTTCATTTATTTATCATTCTATATGGAAGAGCAGTGCTGTTTTTATAAATACTTCTCTATATTAAATTGCATTTTTGTTTCTAGCCATTCAGACATAATTTCTTTGCTAAGGACCTTCAGAGAGCAATTCAGCTGTAGATTTTCCCCAAATTAAGAAGTTAATTCATTACTAAATACTGTTACAATTATCAGAAGTTATGTTATTTGGTATGATATAATTAGGCAGCTTGAGTAAGTTTCACTTTCTGTATTTCTCAGTTTTGCAGCACTAAGAAGAAAATACTGGTCCAAATACAATGTCAGAGACAATAGTTAAGGCCAGTAATTAAACATACAAACAGAATTTACCTTATTTCACAATTTTTACACAAGATCCTATTTAAAAGAAAGTAAATGCAATTAACCTTCAGATTAGCTAACTCCCACAGAATCTTGTTTCATTTTGTAGCCAGTGTTACATGCCATGCAAAGGGCTGAGATGCTGCCATTAGCCCTGTAAGAAAACCCAGCTTTCTGGTACACCATGAAGTCAT
Source organism: Scolopax mira (assembly GCA_004320125.1). Lineage (NCBI taxonomy): Eukaryota > Metazoa > Chordata > Aves > Charadriiformes > Scolopacidae > Scolopax > Scolopax mira. The sequence goes on along the minus strand of BJBW01009494.1, from coordinate 34,034 downwards.
TTTCCCTTAAACCCTTCAAGATGTTATCAGAGGAAAAATACATTCTCGACGCAATATCAAGAAAACTGTAATATTGGACCAAAAAATTCTTTGAGAAACCCAGTTCAGAAATGAGCCACATCTGCCAAGTGCAGAGCAAGAACTGCCTAATGCTACAATGAAATTCTCACAAGGCATCAAAGCTTTTTCAGTAACAGAAGGATATAGATAATGCTACTGTAATACCTATTACGGTATAACTCCTAAAAATATTTTTAAGAGTTATCTAAGTAAGTAATGTGTAAAATTAAGTACCTGCATGATTTTATGTTTTGTTGCTAATGTGTAAAGCTGTGATGCCTTTTGAATATGGAAGAAAAGGATTTATCTTGTTCTCACTGAAATACAAAGTTTTCAAAATGTTCCTAAATGTCCTGTTTAGGAACAGTAGTAGGAACTACTGTTCCTAAATGTTTTACTTACAAATAGGGTGAAACATTCTATAGAACATCCCAGGAGGAAAATGCTCAGATTTAGTGCCTGAGGGATCTAGATCCTTATCTCCTTATTAATTCTGTTCAATACTGTATGATTCATGTTTTTTAACAATGAATTAGGAATTTTCATACCCAAGACTTCATTTGATCCCCAAAGGTTTAGATTTCCAAACTTGCAAGACATCCACAAATAAAACTGGAATGGAAGATACATTAAAAAATAAGGAAAAAAACATTGTTGGTTTTTTTGTTTTTTTTTTTTTTTCTGGGCAGATTCCATGTTCTATTTTCAGAATGAACGATGTGCTTCAGAGAATGAGCCGCAGCAGCAGGCATCAGTAGCTTTGTGAATTTGGACTTTAATACTGGACCTTTAACGTCCCTCAAAGGTCAATAGCTGGAATTGAATTCATCTGCCTATAAGTTGTATACCAAGTATGGACAAACCTGACCTTCCTTCATAAGAAATAAATAAATAAATTATTGGCCAATAAAAGCTCAGTAGATCCAACATGCTGAATTCCTTTAGATTTAGCTCAGCCCTCCCCCTCTGACTTGTTCTACCCTTAACAACTTCCTTATCCTTGAAGTCGATATGGAAAAGAAAGCTATAAACAAAGCAAACGTGTTTATGTGCATGGTAAACAATTGTTTCATATTATTTCTGTTAGAATGGCAGCATTTACTAAAGTTGTTGATATGTGTATGTGTGCAAGACAGAGAATATCACTGAATATAATGTTGATATTTGGTAAGTAGGGCAGGTAGTGAAATGGGAACAGACACTTTGCTCTCATTTTCATTCTGAGCTATACTGGGAGAGTTACAAGGGTTAAGCAATGGTTAAATTAGGGCAGAATTTGACCCCAAGGATGTTAGAAAGCAGAAACTGTAATCAACGTTTCCTTACATAAAGCTTTAATACCACAATCCTTATACAAGACTGCTCAGTGTCAATCCACAAAGTCAATCCCTGTATGTTCACTTCATATTTAAAAGCAACATTGAAACTGCACTATGATAAAGCTAGAATGTGGGTTTCTCTGGAATATTTTTTCCCAGATTCAGGGTTTCTTTTCTACTTTTTGTACTGCATAACACTTAACAACACATAAGGCAAGTGGTATCAAATGGGTGGAGTCCCCAGCTTTCCTAAAAGAACAAGCTTGACACCCCTCTTCTAAATAGGATATTTTTATGAAAAGGATCAGGGTACCAAAGTCCCTCCTGCAATTTAGAAAAGGATCTACACTTCAGTTGCAACTCCAAAAGGCTGAAAAATAGCAAAAGGTAGCAAAAGAGCAAAAGGCATACAGTTGGGTTTTTTCCCCCTCTTTTTCTGTTCCTGTAGAGGTTTCATGACAACCTTCTGAAGCCAGAGAGCGTAAAACCCCTGTTCTCCAGCCTCCTCCCACTTCTCCCCCTGAATCAGGCAGGATGGAATGGATTTTTCTATCCTACCCTGGCACTGTACATTTACCAAAATACAAGGTCAAAGCTGTTTCCATCATTCCATTCTCTGGTGTTCCTGTGGGTCCTACGAGACCAGCTGCAGAGAAGAAGCAACTTCTAAACTATCCGCTTACTTGGGAAAGAGGGATGAAGGATCAGTAAAGAAGACAGGGATGAAAGACTTCCAATTCAAAAGAAAGCCAGGGAGGAAAATGGTGGGAAGACAGAAAATCTGAGGGCAGGGGAGAGAGAGAAAACACCCACATGCTGTTTATACACACACACACAAACATCTATATCTAATAGGTGAATAGTCCATTAGTTGAGGTAAATAACTAATTCCAGTTCTTAAACTTGAACTAAATATTTCAATGGGAGAACTCACTTAGGGGAATAGGAGTTTTGCTTTTCTGATTATATACCATTCTTTACAAGCAGTTGTATGTTTTGGCATCCCTAACTCTACATAATATAATATTTGGCCTACTCTTAGGTACATAATCTCAGTTTATGTTCTTGTGATCAAATCCTCCCTGATACAGCCTAAGAAGCACTTCAACTCATTGTCAGTCATGGCTGGGTACAATGAAAAAGCAGGTACACATTCTGGTAGGTACAGCCCATGAAGGCTTTTTAATTTTTTTAATTTCCTGTGTGTGAAAGGATATTGTTCACCTCACATTCTCAGTAAATTATATACTTTCTCCTAATATAGAGGAAAATAGGCCTTTAGGGGCATTTCTACAGATTCATCAAAATCAAGCACTGAAAATGGCAATTGGATATACTGGTACAGATGAGAGCAGCAATACCTGGCAGTTGGTACCACTCCAGCTCATGGTACAGACTTTATTTAGCTTCTTCTGCCTGTAATCCATGGAATCATAAGCAGGAACACCTCTCCTCACCTTAAATCACCCAATTCTTTCTTTCTTTCTAGTGGTTTTTAATTTTCTTTCTAGTGGTTGCTGTGTTTCAGATTTGCTATGAAAGGAATGTCAATAACACA
>BJBW01009494.1:2625-31090 GCA_004320125.1 Scolopax mira | reverse complement strand
AGCTGAGAAGGAGCATGGACAGAACAATACAAGGGCCAGTGGAATATTCCATACCATTGCCATCAGGCTCAGTATTTAAATAGGGGGTGGCTGGGGGCTGCGATCCGCAATCACTGCTTGGGTTGATGATGATGATGATGATTTATTTTTTTTCCTTTTTATGTTATTGTTCTATTAAACTGTCTTTATCTCAGCCCACAAGGTATTTGGTTTTTTTTTTTTTTTTCCCTTTCCTTTCCCCTCCTTTCTCCCTCTTCTCCCTACCATTTTAGTGGGAAGGGGGAGAACTGGGCGAGTGGCTGCATAGTGCTGGCTGCCAGATGGAAGTCAACCTCAACACCATCCTTTGCTTTTCCTCTGGCACATCATACTGAGATTACTGCTGTATGAAAAAGAAACCAGTGACTGACACGGCAGGTTCCACACTCTTTAGAAAACTATCTTCAAACTGAAACCATTTCTTTTTCTGTGCTTATGAATTCTGCTCACCGCCAATTGCTCACTGCTGAGTAACACAATATACTTCAAAGCTTTGCATCCTGGTTTAGCACCTTCTGTAGGGTGGGCTTTCATTCTGGGTGAAACTGAACCTAAAATGCAAGTGCCTTATTTTGGCAGAGCCATGCTTCTGTAGACAATTTGAAAGGTGATGTGCCCATTCACTTTGCAAGGACTCTTCCAATGTTGTAACATTTCATTCCTCCCACATATTTTATTAAGCAATAATACTGATCATATAGTAGAAAAATGTTCTTTTCCCTTGCTATTTCTAAATCTGTTTTCTGTTCAAGCACTTATTCTCCTTTTGAGCATGCCCACCACAAAAACTCTTCTAGGTGTTCCTTACCATGAATACAAGTCAGCACATAATACATATCTTGATTTAATGAACCTGATTGTTTGCAATTAGAACAGCTATACTTTGCTGCATTCGTTAAGAGATACACACTATGCAAATTATGTATCTACAATGGATTCCCCAAACACTGGATGTATTTCATCTTTCTTTGCGTGATTTTATAAACAGCTCAGAGCAGTTAATACTGAAAAAAAACCTGCAGGCAGACAGATACTCCAGTTGAGTAAGTGGTGTTATCTTACTTACATAAGAGCTACTGGCCAAGAATTGTTTGCAATATCAAATAACAAAGATTTTGAAAGCAAACAGTCAGCTGGCCACAGACAGTTCACAAACATATATAAGATACAATTCACTGAACACATTATTTAGGGTAAATTCTTCTTTGGCACAAAGAAGTTGTTCTTGTTCAATTTTGATCTCTAAAAACATATTCCATACCAGTTATATAAAGTGACCAGTAATTTCAACTTATGTTGATAACCCACTTTGAATCACCCTGGTCTGATTTACTCTGATACCTGTCGCCATTGCATTTTGGAAAAAAAAAGACAGATAAAGGGTATACAATCTAGCCACGTTAATAAATTCACAAATCTACACAGAATCACCAATTATTAAATTTTACATTCAGCTGAGTTAGCTAAAAGATATGTAAAACCATGAGCAGGCAGAAGCTCCCTGTTGGCCATGCCCCTGAGAAGGTGCACTGTTTATTCCACAAGTGCATGAAATAGCTGCAGTCACGAAACGTGGAACAGCTCTAAGGGTTTGCAAAAAGTGTTTGAATAACTAATGTACGGGGCTTAATTCTTCCAATTTGAGACACACACACAGTGATAAGCTTTTCTATCACATGGGCATTCCATACACTGTTGTATGCTTATGAAGAGCACACACATCTGTGTTACGTGATCTTGCTGCTTGGTTCTGCAATATATATTTTAAACTATTTCTTTAAAATTAGGAATGTTTTCTAGAATGTATATTGTGGCTGTGATCTAGCAGTTAAGATAAACGAATAGTTACAGACAAAAAACCACTATTAAAACAAAACAATATGCTTAGTTTAAAATATGTATTATAAAGCTACCATTAGACTGTCATCAAAATCCTATCAGGAATACTACTTCTCCAGCACCTCTCTTAAAGCCACTGCTCCAGGCTTATACTCCATTCCTGCAGTTTCGTGTCATTGACAAACTTCCTGCAAGGTTATGCTTAAGAGAATTCAAGTTCCTTAAAATTAACCTCATCTAGAGATTTCAGAATTGGTTGAAGTTAAGCAATCACGCTGTAAGATCAGCAGTATATTTTCAGTAAATAAAGATTAAAGAATGTAATTTTATGGCAGGAAACTGAATTTTTTTTAATTATCATTTCATAATTTAATGAAGGTACCATGCAATATAGGCATCTATTGAGCAATATCTGTATGAAAAATTGGAATGTTATTAAGTATTAAAAAAAAAAATAATCTTGAATTCATTTATCTGTCTGAATATTCAGTATCTATATATGAAAAACACTGGTCCAGATTCGGCTCTAAGTCTTTGGAAAGTATCTTTCCAGTTTTCTGACTTCCAGGGACTCCTAATCTCACCAAAGCTCTGGTCTGTCAGTGCACATCAACTTTGAAAACCAGGGCTGAGGTGCCTTGAAGGACAAAAAGCCACATAGCTACTTACAAAATCTACTTCTTGTATGGGATTTTAAGACCTAAAACACGTACAGTATTTGGAAGAAACTACACATACACCTATATGTAGACATATATATGTAGACATGCATATAGACACCTATATGTAGACACATGCATAATTTTCCAACAAGATATAGTGGAAAGCTTATTGAAAGCTTGAGGCTTAGAAATATTCACAAGATGCAATGGGCATGACCTTTGGAAGCTTTGGCTCCAGAGGAGAGGGGAATGAGGTGGGAAGGCAAGTCTCTCCACCCAAATCCCACCAGAGGGGCAGAGAAATAACAATGTATGCAATAATACCACATTGTGCAGAGTGGTGTAAGAATCTGGAGTAGGTCCTGAGGCCAAAACAAAGTTCTTGGGGACAGACAAATGGCTGTGGCAGGACATGTGTGGATGTGGGCACTGCAGGAGGCTGTGCTCTTCACTCTTGTCAGCTTTGTCAGACCCCAGACCGTCAGAGAAGCTTTCAGTGCCCCTTCGCACCTGCCAGGAAGGCAGAGGAAGGGCACTTTTTGCAGGATCACTAGTATTTTCTCATGTTGGTCATGCTATTTTTATTCTTTTTCTTCTGGCTTGCTGGGCTCACAGGAGATGCTACAGCCTAGGATGTATCTTTAAAGAGCATGTTTGGGCAGCCAGGGCACAGGGTGAAAATCTAAGGCTTGTTATCACCATTGCTATGATGTGTTAGCACATATGTCAGCTCTCTTCTTAGCAGGACACCATAAGGTATTAATAGCTTTAAACTATGGGGAATAATATGTTTTATATACATATATATATGTGTGTGTATATATATATATATATACACACATTAAGACAGCTGGACCTTATGTGGATTAGCCTCATCAGCCTGCATGTCAATTAATCTGTAAGGTAGCCTCAACATAATCAAACTACAAATGAAATCTAGTTATCGACTAACAAATTACTCATTATGTGGGTAATTGTCTCAATTACCTGAACTTCCGAAGGATGCATCTAGGCACTCCAAACCCTTTGTCCCTGAACTACTTCTTTTCACACGCATATTTAAGTACTGCTTTTGCATGAAACTAGGGACTGAAGAAGTAAAAAGACAAGCCTCTGACTTAAGACTGTGTCCTGTTTCTCAGATCAGGGAGCTATGGCAGTACAGAGACCTGGTACAAAACTTGCATTACATCTAATTTGGAGAGGTACAGAGTCCTGAACACTGCACAGAGGCTTAATCCTCATGTGTACCCACAGGCAAAATTCTGTGTGGGTACATAAAAGCAAACTGTTTTACGTAATTCCTTGCCTACATGATGTTCTCCCAGCACCCTTTAAAAGTAAAAGTAACCATTTTTCGCTCCTGGTTTCATCGCTAAATCATCCTAAATCCACTGGTGCCTATTCTTCCCAGCTGGCACTGACTGGTTTTGAGCTCTGCGTTTCTATCCAAGGATACTTCACCAGCACTTTTGGCAAGAGACGATTCTAAGCTGGTGTCTGACAGACCGGATCAGCACATTAACACGTGAACCCTGCTTGCACTATGGCGTGATTTCTAGCCTACGTCTCGCAGCCAGTTTGGGGAGTCTGTTGTTCCAGATAAAAGGTGCTGCTCCTGAGAGAGATTACACTGAGAGAGGTGGAGGGAGCAGCTCTCCAGACTGGAATTGCAGAGCTGCACACGGGGCATTTTGTTAAAGCTGTACAAAGGAGTGATGAACCTAATCCTGTTACAAGACAAAGACTGAGCTGCACGCAGGTATCAAATGATGCTCTTCTACATCTTCACAACATTCTGTTTCTAATTAATTTCACACCTTTAAACACCAGTATAAATATTTCAAAGCAACATTTTGCATTCCTTTTGTGTATTTTATTTTTGCTTAGAGCACATAGTATTTTTCCTGTATATTCTGCGGATTAAATATATGCAGTGTGACCATAAGAATCCTTCTGAATGCATTTTATTAAAGACTAGTTTATGCAACTTTTATAGGTCTGTGAGGAACCAGATCTCCACTATGAATAAATGAATTTCAGTTCCAAGAATAAAACTGTTATTACTTTCAATCTCGTAATGCATTTCTCTTGCATCAGTTCTAGCCAAGAGAAAATTCCCTTTCTTTTGAATGAAGGTAGCAGGGTCCGTAACTTCAGAGACAGGACTTCGAATTCTCCAGGTTGGTATCAGTGGCCTAGGCCAGCAGAGCTAATGGCAACCCAGCAAATACATGTGCTTCTAGGGCAGAAAGTCTTTTTTTTTTTTTTTTCCTTTCCTATATTGCATTAATTGCAAAATTATTAATTGTTTTCTTTCCCACCAATGCAAGTGGCAGGAAAGCAGTTGTTAGACAAAATAAAGGCCAAATAGAGACACGAATGAAATGAAACAATGAGTATGAAAAGGTGTAATTACTGCAACACACCTGATCTTTTCTTATTTTTTCCTGTTTTAATAATTCCTGCTAAATAATTCCTTTCCCTAACTTGATTTTATCCTGTTATCTCTATTTCTTATTTAGATATTAGCCAGTTACTGTTTTTATATGAGGAGCAGTACTCTTTCAACCAGTTTGTCTTTATTACACTTCTTTGCCAGTTCAAAAGTCAGTAGGACTGCTGATCCAAGCAATATACAGAGGCAACTGATGACCATTTTATATGAATGATATTTGGCTTTTATGAAAAGTTGTATACAGGACAAAACCAAAAAATGATTATGCATGGTATATTAAGAACTGAAATATTCCAGTTTTCAAAATAATGTTATTGATCTGCCCAATAGGCATTGGGATGACTGAACATGGTGACTTACAGGCCTCCCTCCCTCATCACTACATTTATTGTCCCTTCAGAACTGACCGTTGTAGCTGCGAACAAAACCATAAAACCAAGCAACCCAGATATTGCTCCAGTTTCCTTCAGGGAGCAATTAATCTTCTGGTTGGGAGACTATGAAATGGCTAGCAGAAATCTCTGCGAACAGGCCTGACAGTGTCCGAACTTTGGGGTTTAGCTTCCAGGGCAGCACCTGTTTTAAATTTTCTTCTTAAGGAGACTGAGTTAGGAAACTACTCACATGGTACACGTATTTACGTAAACGGGGTGAAGAATATTTATACATATGCATTTCAAATATATTCCTTGTTACTTCTCTGTGCACTTCTGTGCAACAAGAGGTTTCTTGTTTGCTCTCAACAGCAGCAGAAATCAGAATTGACTAAACTGAAGCCAGTGCAGTTACATGCTGCAACTCCTATCAGGTGTAAGGCTACTCATTCAGGAACTGATTTAATGTGTCGAGCAAAACACTGTGTCAGGACTCTGCATTTACTGTGATGCTGGGAGCAACTGCGTTTGTGCAGCTCTTCAAGGCCTCAAAACTGCCTCTTCCTTATTGATGAACTACTACATCATCTTTACACCATTTCCAAATCCTCTGGTAGAGACATGAAACAGCTCTTATTTCTTCCTGTAACCAAGTCCCTTATCAGAGTACTCCCTCACTTGGAGGATGAAAATTAGGCTTCTTAAGCATTTTCCACATTTAGTTTTTTTTTATTTAAGTTATGTGAGTCCAAATAGGACTGAGATTATTAATCTGCCCCAAAGTTCAGCTGATCATGTGCAGGTATATGTCTGCATATAGTGCCTACCAACTTCTGTTTCTCTGATTAAGAATGATAAAACATTTAATATTATCTCTCTAATGTATGTATTTCTTGTGCATATACATCTTATGCAGGCTCCTTCAAACAAGGTAAAAAAGGCAAATTCTTTAAAAACAGTCAAATAGATCTCATATTTAGAAATTCTGTGAGGCTAAAAAAAGGTAATGGATTTGTGAAAATACAGTCGCAAGAATCAGGATAAAAAATTCTGAAATAAAAGGCAATAGAGCACTCTATGAACTGTGAGTGATCAGAGGGCTCCAATATGAAGTTAAATAAACAACTTTTAAAGTTCATCCCAAGTTAAAGTGATAAACAGGAAGGTCTGATGTAGAAATTAAGATGTTACTGAAGCTGTGGCAATACTAAGGCACAAAAAAGACAGTACCTATGACCTATCCCTACCTGTCATTAGAAGACAGGGATGATACGCTGAATTGAAAAAACAAGCAAACTGTCAGGAAAAAAGATGTAAAGAAGGTCAGAGAGGAACAGAAAAATAAGCAGAGACAGGCTGGGAAAGAACAGAAGCAGAGCTGGATTTGGGAGAGATCAGGTGAATTAGCCAGTGAAGGTGACACAGGATGCAGTGATATGGTCTTGTCTCCTGGAACACGACAGAAGTCTTGCCACAGCAGCCTGAAAACCTAGACAGTGCTCAAGTAGGCAGCTGAATTAATAATGAAGCTTTTAATCAGATAGAAGTAGCCAAAAGATATACATTGCCTTAAAGCTCAATGTAGAAACCTCCAGCCCTTCTTCAGGGTGAGGTTCTTACAGTGAACTGGGAGCCAGTGTTACTATTTTTCAGCTATTTTTAAGGATAGATATAAAATAGAGGCCCTTCCTATTGTGAAGACAGCTTATAAATACGAACTCACTCGCAAGTAGCCTGTGATACTCCTCCTGGGAAGCTGATCCAGAGCCTCACAGATCTGCTGGTCTGAACTCCTCACGTCCAATTCATTCTTGTGCCAGTGCTGCCCTTCAGCTTAACTAGTTCTTCTCCCTGCTGCACGTGTGTATCTATATTCCAACATATTCACTGAAGCAAATACACTGCTTAGCACCAGCTACTGTGCAAGCATGGGTCTTCTTGGGTTCAGAACTGTGGCAACCATTTTTTCTTCTTCCAGTAAAGTGTGCCTTTGGCACTCAGTTTCCACAGAGAAATCAAGGCCTTTGAGACCATACCTGAAAGCTGATCTTTTCCCAGGAGCTGATACACTCAAGTTAACAGTTTCTCTGATATACAGCATGAGACAGTAGAAGGCAGGGCACTTTCAGTGAGAAGGTGGTGTTAATTTAGAATTGCTTTGTTAGCTTTGTTCATTAACCTCTAAGTCATACCACAAAACCCTTTTGTTCTTCCTGTCTTTCTCTTGGGTGAAGGATGAATGAAAGGGAGATTGAGAGAGAGATCTAAGTTTCAAGGAAGATTTGGGCAGACTTTCCTTCTGATTTGCAATGCTATTTTACTGCTAGCACTCATGCAGTCAGAGTTCTGGAAGGACACTTCTTAATTAAACGCAAGAAATAAACCTCCCTAATGAGACTAAGTCAACTACAGGAATGGAACACAGCACACTTGTCTCACAAGGTCCATCAAATACACAAGAAAGGTGTCCACAGAGCTGCACCCTACAAATATTCAATTGGCAATGCTTTAAAATCAGCTGTTGTTAGAAGAAATTTGTTTTCTCCCACTTAGCAATGTATGTAGTTAACTGATTTTTTAAGGATCTTTTGATGTAGCAAAGAGCTCGCGCAAAGCTGGTATGGCCATTGAAGACAGCATCAATGAAAGATCAAATCCCAAATTCTACAGCTCAAAAACAGTGAAACATAATAAACACAGGAAGATCTCAGAAACATCTCGTAGGGTAAGTGCAGTAACTGATAGGCCCCTTTTATAGAAAGAAAAACAAAGTTAATAAGGAAAAACGTTCAGATGTGAAAAATACACTTTGACTTATTTTCACACATCAGAGACAAAACCAAGCCAAATCCTAATGCACATGTATAAATCCAATTGAAGCTGGGGACTATGTAATAGCAGAAATAATATAGCTAACCTGTGTGAAACCTTTTTTTTGTGTGTACACAACTGCACGGACAGTAATCATGTACCTATGTCATCTTCTTTTTAAAAGCAAGTCTTTTATCTGTGTAGTCACTTGTATTACATGTTTTACGTAGATTAATCTTACAGTTTTATTTCCTTTTCCTGCTGTTTTCTGGCAATTACACCCTCATGCTATTTTTTAATGTATTTTAAGAATTAGAATATTCTTTTGTTAATCAAATAATCACTGTAGGTTTTAAATTCTCTTTTTATAACCTTTCTAGTCATTTTGTTTGCATAAATAAATGTACTTCCCCTGAAAAGTACAAGACTGGCAGCACTTTGAACTCAATATTCAGCCCACATTCTATTAAGCTGGGTGCCTCATGTGTGTTCTGGAGGGTACACCTCCAAGAGCGAGAGGCTAATTCATTTTTCATGCTTATTCAGTCCTTGGCCTTTCTACTGATACTTCCAACAAGGATGCCAATTAGCACTAATTAAGGTAGTGGATTTTGTGATAGGGAAGCCTTTACTAGAAACTGGACTGACATCATCTACTCTTTTCACAAAAGACATGAAACAGCTGTTTCATGTAACTCCTAGTGGCACTCTCATACAGAGAAAGCCTGGATTCAATTTGGGCACAGACAGACACCTTCGTAAAGTCTGCAGTTTGTCTTCAGCTTAGGAAAGGTGATTTGGTAACCATTTGGTTCCATTTGGTAACCATATAAGCCTTCATTAAAAAAAAAATGAAGATTTTAAAGAGCTGTTTATGGCACATTAAATAGCACCCAGTTTTGTAAAATGCACTTAATAAAACTGTGGTTATAAAAGGCTACAGAAAATACATAAACCTACACCAATCACATAGATTTTTAAACCTATAGAATTGTATTAGTCTTATTCTCACTTAATTAAATAGAAGTTTTCCATGTGAGTGAAATAGTCAAGCCTTTTGGTCAGCAAAATTATGCAAGAAACTACACACAGAAAACTTTTTTTCTCTTCTGGCTGGGTAAGATGCCCCAAGGGGAAAGCAGTGTTCAGATTTTGATGTTTGATTTCTTTTTCAAATATATGTAGAGAAATAATGTTTTTCAAACATTTTTTTTACATATATATGCATGTATCTGTCTGTCTGTCTACCAAAACAGCCTAAGGAAAGTCTAAGATTTTTGTGAATGCATATTTCAACAGTTGGGCCCTAATTTGATTTATCTGATAAAGGGCATAGTACCCCTAAAAAACTGCAGTTATCCAAACTTGTTAGTTCTTCACCTTATTTTAACTGTAAGAACTAGAGTTCAATAGTGTTAAACTGAATGGCAACAAAGCTAACCCCTATACACTACTCATTTTCAATTTTAATCATGTTTTCTGTACTATATTTCTTTCTCCTTTGCTATCACAAATTTTCTCTAGCCAAACTTGCTTCTTCCTCTCACTGTCTCAACCCAAAGGGCAACATTTCCTGGGCTGCATTGGAAAGAGTGTGGCCAGTAGGTCAAGGGAGGTCATTCTCCCTCTCTACTCTGCACTGGTGAGGCCACAACTGGAATACTTCATCCAACTCTGGGCCCCCCAGTTCAAGAGCGACAGGGAACTACTGTCCAGCACGGGCAATGAAGATCATTAAGGGATTGGAGCACCTCCCTTACAAGTAAAGGCTCAAGGAGCTGGGACTCTTTAGCCTGGACAAGTGAAGACTGAGGAGAGACCTTATTTATAAGTATCTAAAGGGTGGGTTGAAGGATGTTGGAGCTGGACTTTTTTCAGTGGTTGCCAGCAATAGGACAAGGGGCAATGGGCTCAAGCTGGAACATGGGAAGTTCCCTTCAAATATGAGGGAAAACTTCTTTACGGTGAGGGTGACAGAGCCCTGGAACAGGCTGCCCAGAGAGGTCGTGGAGTCTCCTTCTATGGAGATCCTCAAGACCCTCCTGGATGCCGTCCTTAGTGATGTGCTCTAGGCAATCCTGCTTTAGCAGGGGAATTGGACTAGGTGATCTCTAGAGGTCCCTTCCAACTCTGACAACTCCATGATTCCATGATTCCCATGTAAGATAAAGCACAGAATTTATCCTTGAAGTTGCACTCTGAAAACTCAACTTATATTTCCAATTACCTGCAACTACATTTATAATCATCCCACAATGCCAGTTCTTTTATTTTCACAGAATCACAGAATTATATGGGGTCGGAAGGGACCTTTGGAGATCATCTAGTCCAACACCCCTGCCAAAGCAGGTCCTCCTAGAGCAGGCTGCACAGGAACGTGTCCAGGTGGGTTCTGAATGTCTCCAGAGACAGAGACTCCACCACCTCTTTGGGCAGCCTGTTCCAGTGCTCTGCCACCTCCAAAGTAAAGAAGTTCCTCCTCATGTTTAGATGGAACTTCTTATGTTCAAGTCTGTACCCATTACCTCTTGTCCTGTCACTGGGCACCACTGAAAAAAACACTGGCCCCATCCTCTTGACACCCACCCTTTAACTATTTATAGGTGTTGATCAGATCCCCCCTCAGTCTTCTCCACTCTTCAGCTTCAGCACAAGTAACTGATCCACTCTCTCTGATATGTTACTTTTAGAAATGCTAAACTGGAAGCTTTGGTAATATGACTGTGTGGAGGGTTGACCTTAGCCAGTTGCCAGACACCCACCCAGCCACTCTCTCACTTCTCAAAATGATGGGGGAGGAAAATGAAAAGGCTCATGGGTCAAGATAAGGACATCAAGATCACTTACAAATTACCATCAAGTTAAAAACAGACTTGATTTAGGGAAAATTAATTTAATTTGTTGTTAATTAAAGGTAAGAGTTGGATGGTGAAAAACAAAAGCCAACAATTAAAATACCTTCCCTTTACCTCCTTCTTCTTTCAAGCTGTGACTTCACTCCTTTATTTCCTACTCCTCTACCTCTTGCCTCACACACAGGCTGCAGTGTGGATATCTGCTCTGACATGGTCCTCTCCGTGGGCTGCAGGGAAATATCTGCTCCACCGCCATCTCTTCCGGGGGCTGCAGAGGAACATCTGGCACTTGGAAGCACTTAATCCCCCTCCTCCTCCTCCTCCTCCTCCTCCGCCCTTGGTGTTCACAAGGTTGTTTCTCACTTTTTTCCCCTCACTCCTCTCTGCCTATGCAGCACTTTCACCCTTTTTATGTCATCACAGAGGTGCCACTGTCTTGGCTGATGGGCTCACCTGTGTCCCCACGGTGGGGGGTCCATTGTTGAGCCAGCTGGAACTGGCTGTGGCCTGGCATGGCAGACCCTGAATGCCTCCCACAGAGGCCACCCCTTCAGCCCCCTACCAACACCTACACCCAATACACATGCTAAAGGTGTTGATTGTCTCTTTTTAGGCTTAACTGAGAGATGCTTGACATTGACCCCATTATGCAGCCTTGCCTTCAGTTTAGAAAGACAGACCTAAGTCACATTTACCTCCCAGTAGAGACCATAACACTTGGCATAATTGCCTGAGAGAACTGTGAGTCTCTACCACCATCACCATGAAACCCAGCTGAGTAACATAATGGTCATTACTTAAAAGAATTGTTCCTGTTTTGATACCAAAGACCTCAATAATAATAATAATAAAGCTGAAAAATTCTATACAGTATTTGATTTTTCTCCTCCTTATTTGTGGTTTTTAACAGATCTTCCTCACTGTGTCTTTCATACAGAGACAAAGTTACACCAACATAACTGCTAAAAACTACGTCAGCCTCTGCAATACTCCTACAGTAGCATCTGTGAGCTTGGGCCAAAAAAGATTAAACATTGCATTCTGGCCTTCTTAGCAAAATATATTCCGTAAGCCAAAAAGACATGTTAGAATCACCAAGACTAGTAGTACTTCGGTGGAA
Organism: Scolopax mira; assembly: GCA_004320125.1. Taxonomy (NCBI): domain Eukaryota; kingdom Metazoa; phylum Chordata; class Aves; order Charadriiformes; family Scolopacidae; genus Scolopax; species Scolopax mira. The sequence goes on along the minus strand of BJBW01009494.1, from coordinate 18,932 downwards.
CTTCTAACACATTATTTGCATTTCTTAAATAATAAAAAATATGTTTGCTGTGACAAATATTCTATACTTCTGCCAAAAAAAATTTACTCTTGCGTAATGTTATTATATTGGAATTAGACAGATGTGTTCAACTTGTTAGTTCACACACTTGACTGTTACTCTTTTAACCATAGATTAGATGGATAATTACATAAAACTAATAAGTTCCCTATAAAAAGCTATAGGGTTCCCTACATAAACAATGCTTACTGCTCCAGTACTCACTGTTGGGAGGGGTAGGAAAAATTAAAATAAATGATGTTCATGTTAAGTTTCATGTAATCATTACATTTCATATTCAATGAATTTTGCAACTTCATCTAGACAGCTTTGTAACATCCTAACGCCAACCCAGATGAGGCCACACTCAGGAAACAATCCCTGGGGTGGAAGAGGGGGTCACAGCATAGACTTAACCATCTGCCAAAGTGGATTTATAGTGCCTACAGTTAGTTAAGTTATTCACTGCAAATATACTCTGGGTGGAAAATAGCCCTTTTTTTTCTGCCATGTAAAATGACCTTGACCCTACCAACAGCATTCAGTATTCTTAAATCTTATCAGAGAGATTCTTAACAACAATTTTATCCCTGGATTGTTCTTGAAATGTACACTGTGAAGTATAAGCAGCTGAGAGTGGTCACTTAGGTCACACAGCAGCAGCTCAGTGCCCTGACCAGAGAAAGAACAGGACTGATACTAGATGGGTATGGCCATCAGCCATCTGACAATAGCAATGAGAACATGGGACAAAGAAAGTCCACCAGTAATGCATGTGTTATATCTGTTCACAAGATACATTTGTCGAATAGTTTTGAATAGCTAAAAAATTGAGAAAAATCTGTTCATACACAATTCACGGGGAAGGAACAAGGACAAATTTGCCAAGCAAATTGTTTGCTATGCATAGACATCCCAGCTGTCCTCATTATCTTATTTATCCTGTTTAAATCTCCCTTACACTCCTGCCTTCTTGCCTGGTTTACCCAATGTCATCCCTTCCTTTATCATGCCATGTGTTTTCAAAGGCACGGCCATGTCTCTGCCCGAGAAACTTATTCTTCCATTGACACTTACTTGAGGTTTTTTTTTTTTCTTTCAGATAGTTTGGAATGAGATCACAAATCTGTTAAACACATCATAAAAGCTCCTAGAAATCATCTCATTGAGTGTGTGACATTAAGTAGCAAGTGCCAATAAAATGGCTGCTTCCTCTGCAGACAGATACAGTGATTCAGATTTTAAAGGCACAGAAACTAAAGGTACCTGAATCTTCCACCAGATACAAGGAAGCTAAAGTAGGAAGGACAGGCTGCTAAAAGGAAGGAGGATAGGGAAATGTCAACATCTATGCCAACTCTGCCACAATCTTCCTGTACAATTGGGGGAAAAGCCACAAAGGTTCCTCTCTGTAATGTAGAACAAAAATGCACACCTGTCTGAAAGGATTGTTGTGAAGATAAACACATTAAAGACTGCCAGGTACACGGGAACCACAGTAGTGGGGATTACCCTGAATGTAAATGGCTCACATGTGAGAAGGCACATGTGCGTGGATGTGGACACACACAGGGTAAATGAGAGGTGCGAGAGGGAATGCTCGGAAAATTGACCCTTTGGCATTCTTTTACATTTTGGTAAGAAAAGTCTAGTTATGTTGGAAAATTAGGACATTAGTCCCACTTGGAGGCATGTGTACCATGGAGTAAGCAATACAACGTTACAACAGTCAGGTCTAGTGTTCAACTGCCATTTGGATTCTTTACAACATGGGTGTTACATATAACCACACAGCCTCTTTTTCTACTTCCTTCTACTATGGTTCTGGCTCTAACACAATTCCATTTTGAAAATGTAAAGGGGGGGAAACGGCAATAGTGAGTGGGGGTCAGACACTGTTAAAACAGGGAGAGCAGCAGGGGACAGAAGTCAGCAGAGACAGATCATGCAGCTGCTGGGACTGGAACTGCTGCAAACGCGACAGCCAGAATCCAGTGCTTCACTAATTCTCGGCGTATGAATAATAAACGCTTTCGATCTGAAACGACATTTCCATGCAATTTAGCTGCATCGGTTCCAACCGTGCTCTTTTTTCATAGCCAGTCAGCTTTATTGTTAAAGAAATGGTACGAACACGGAGAGCAAAGCGCATGTGTAACTTGTAAACAAGCCCCCTGGACCACCCCAGAACGCAACAACCAGCCCCTGGTGAAACAAAAGCAAATAGCATTGCTCTGGATTAATATCACAGGGTTGCAGGAGAAAAGAAATCACCTACTAAATCTTAGCTGCTCAGTTTCTTAACAGAGGGATAAACATTTTGCACATAAAATGGGTACCAACAGCTTGAAAATTACACTTCTGTTAGAAAATTTTATAATCACTATATTACATATATATATACATATATACATAAAATTATTGTGACTGTAAAAAAAAAACCTAAGAAAATATTTCTTTCACTTTTTTTTCAGATTTCTTACTTAGAGCACATGACAGAATTTAATGGACAGCCAGTCTAAGTCTATTAAGGTAAAGACAGTGAGTCTTAAATCTTTCAAAGACCGAAATAGTCAACTTGAAGATCATTAATACCCTTTCTCTGTTCAATGAAACTATTAATATTTTTCAACTTAAGCACATGCTAAAATGCTGTACCAGGACATTAGATGCTTTTTTTTTTTCCTTTGGCAACTACATCTTTAAGACTTTCAAATGTCAAATAAAGGTAAATGGAAAAGCAGTAATAAATACATTTTAAAGACTGAATCCCAAATAACAAAGAAAACCATATTAAATGCAAATGAGTTTATCTTTCAAACAATTTTTAAAGAATTTGTTCCCTCTTATTTGACAAATCCAATTCCCATACACAGTAGATATGCTGTATGTGTGAATGCTTGTAAAGATATCAGCTATCAGAGGTTAAACTTCATGTGTCTTGAAAATTGACTTAATTTAATGGTATATTTGTTATTTGACACAGTGCAGGTTAACTCATTGCTGCCTTAGACTGCCTCAACCCCAAGGTTATGGTTAGCTACTATTCTCTTTGCAGTCTGCCACGTAAATCATGGATCACTGCTCTTCCAAATGATTGCTGATCATTTGTAGTCACATCCTCTACTGCCTGTCAATCAGTCTCTAAACTCTCTGCTCTTCCTCAACCGCTTTGCCAAATCTAATCAGGTCACTTAGAAGAAGATATGAAATAGCATAGGTGTATTCTCTCTCTGGCCTCTCAGGACCAGAGAGAATGATCTTTTGTACCTAAAAACGTCCTCTAGAGGCCACTGTCTGCCCTACCATCCCAATCCAAGAGGTCGAATACTTTCTCTGTGCATTCTATACACGCTCCAGGAACGTTCCTCCCTCCCGGTTCCCTCTGAACTTGGTTCTCGCTTGGTTCTCTCCTACAATGTGACCTGGTCACCCCAGTGACCTGCTGCCAGACACCAAACATTGTAAACATTTGCATTCACTGAAGATTCTTGGTTTCTACCAATACTCCTTTAGTAAGTTTAACATAAACTCTTCTTTTTATGACAATCTTATTTATAACAAAGTATGAAATAATCAAGTAACAACATAAATTTTCTGTTCAACAGAGGCAAATTCTTCAATATCTACAAGGATGTTTCTGCCTTTATCGACTGCATGTCGATATGCATGACAAGCATGAATTTGAAGTTCAATGTTTTTGTGAAATTTTTGTGAAATACAGCTAATTACAAGGTCTTTCCAGTACTCCTAAACCAAAAAGAAATTGTACATTATTAGCATCCAAGCATGCCAAAAGGTTTCAATAACTTTATAACCCAAAATAACTGCTATATCATGTAGTCTAAGGTCAGGCTTATCACTGTGCCCTCAAAGATACCAGATAGATAATGGTATAGTATTTCAACTACTAAACTATTTCAACTTTTAAACTACTTTGTACCACAGGAAAACACAATGGGTATACCTTTGCCACAAATAAGCAATGCCTTCAGAAATAGCTAGAAACTGTTCAGCCAGAACACACCAACATGATTCAGCAAGTGAAACAAGCCCCATACTCCAGAGAAATCTTCAAACCTCCATCACAGAAGACTTTACTAATGACAATGGGAAAATTCCCCTCTGATCACTTACTTGGCGTTCAGTTCAACCTCGAGACTGTGAGCAACATACAATGGCCTGGACTCTTAGAAAGCAAAAATCATGTACTGCTCAGAACATTGCCCTGTCCTGTTCAGCATCTTGTTTTCAACTGTGCCCAGTCATGGATATCTCAGGGACATTTCAGAAAACACTTGTCTTAATCAATTTAAAATAAACAACCAACCAATAATAACATACAAAGGGTGACCTAATTGCATTAAGTCCTGAAGGATGATACTGCAGAGTTACAATAACCTGAACAGGTGAGATGTAATGCTGACATCCAGGTCATACCCAAGAATCAAATGAACAAAGAAAATTTTTTTGGTTTTGTAGTTGTTTTTGTAGAGGTTCCTCATTCTACACACTAGTTCATTACTAACTTTCACATTTCAAACAAGCTAGTATCTAATATAAAGTATCTGCTAATATTTTTTTAATACTTTTAAGAATTTCGCCATATCCAATAATTGTCCTCCAAATTAAATTGCCATGCAAACACAATGTTTTTTTCTTTAGTCTACAGACAGATATTAAGAGATAATTTTATAAGTCCTATATCTAGAATCCTCCATCATTGGTATAGGTCTTAGATACACATCATAGATCACAGAGGATGCTTGAGAAAGTCTTTAATCGTTAACCATCACAATCTTCAGAAAGGTTGTGGGTTTAAAATCTACGTAGTCACATGCATGAGCAAGTTGCTCTGGAATAAGAAATTAAGTTGATCCACTGTAATTGCACGAATGTGAAGTTTTATTTTATGACAAGTGTAAACTGAGATAATTCGTTCCCTACTGAACAGGCTGAGTCCTCAGTGAAGAAGCTGAACTACCTGGATTAACCTCATAGTTGACAGAGGAATGAGGAACACACATAAGAATAAGGCAGTCTATAAAAAAAAATCCTGAAAATTTCCTTTGATGGCTTTTTCATTGGTAGTTGAATGGTTTGGACACTTCTCTTTCTTTGAAAACACCAATGAATATGGAAGAGAAGAAGTATCTGTTTCCAGTACAGAGTTATTTAGCTGTTAAAATGATAAAGATCAGTCCCAGGTTCAGATTTACTCAATGGAGAAGAAAGGAAGAGGAAAGCTAAGTAGCCTGTGGTATCCTAATCGCTAATGCCTGGAGTTCTGGATGAGCTCCTGCTAATCTGATGTATTGTGACCTAAATGGTTACATCACTCACGTGCTCACGTACATCAGCATTGCGTCAGCATTCATACTGATGTTTATCACTTAAAAAAAAAGGACCTTGAAAGACCTTGACATTTGAGTAGTACAGTACTTGGCATCTCCTCCTACTAACACATATGTGCTTCTTCCAAGGAAGACGGTTTGATGCATTCATATAGGTAGGTGAGAAAGGTAAATTGCCCCAGATCACTTGACAGAAGATCATTATGTAGTGAAGAGGAGGCCTCAGAAACTAGCAAAACTCACTACAGCATTCAAAGTGAAAACGGATTGCAAATATAGGCTCATATAGGTATTCTGCTCCAAGAAATATAAACAGGTCACGTAAGAAACTAAGTGCCACATAAATTCAGAGTTATTAAATTAAATGCAACCATTTACCCAGTGGATATCCATTAGATATCCATTTCATAATATCTTGCATCTTCAGTTGAACATGAGAACTCAGGAAAACCAGCGAAAAGTACCCAGATGGAACTTTTTGGGCACAAAATATAAAATATTAAGTGAGGATCTATGTTACGTACTACTCAGGAGACCAGACCTGACAGTCCCCTTCTTGCCTTAAAATATCTGAACTGCAGCAAGTGGTTGAAGACTTGTGGGTAATCTCTATTTCAGGTGTTAAGAATGCAGGTGAAGATCTGCACTTTGAATTGAACATTCCTGGAAACAAAGTTCAGAGATGGCGTATCCTTTGCATGATCAGCTATAACCCTTCTTCTTCCCCTTGGAAACAGGGAAATTTGTTTACAGACCGTGTCAGATGGTGATCACCAGGGGATAACAGTGAACAAGGCATAGATTTTACCATCCCACAAGAATGAAGAATTAGTCCCTTTGGCTGAAAGTCTTGGAGATAATTAAGGGAATTCTGTCACCATCAGACAGTATAAAACCACAGCTTTTATACTCAGTGAAAGAAGGGAACCAACAAGACAAGAAGTGACTTTGCAAGACAACTGAGACCAGCAGCCTCACACCACAAGACTGCCAAATTCTACCCAATGCAGGATTATACTGAATAAAATATTCATTGAGCCTCTTGTGGCCTCCTGCCAAGTCTCATAGCCTTTGCTAGGCCCTTGGTGGAAAGCATGGAAGAACCAGAATCCTCAGAAACATGCTGAAAAGCTACATTGAAGAAGTTTGCTCTGGACTATGTTCTTACCATCCTACCTGAGACTTATGGGAAGATTTCTGTGAGAACAGAGGTCTGTGCAAAGATTTAGAATTTGGACTTTCCAAAGTAGTCCTGCTAGTAGCACTGCTTTCAGATATAAAATTACTTTGAATTCAGAGCTGCCCTTTGCTACAAGGCCCAATTCTTACCTCCCACTTCACCACTTTTTTTCTTTTTAAATCAAGCTTCAGTTCAGCATGTCTGAGGGCAGAAAACATCGTACTGAGGTGCAAGAGCATGTTCTTGCAGGCTCTGAAATCCATGTGGCGTAGCATTTGAACAGGTTGGTGTTTCACAGAATCACCTAAGTTGGAAGGGACCTTTTAAGATCATCTAGTCCAACCAATTAAAAAAAAAAAAACAAAAAAAACACAAACAAACAAAAAAAACCCACACAAACCATACACCACATCCAAACCAACACCAACCCAACACTAATGCATATCTCCGAGCACCATGTCAATCGTCTCTTGAATACCTCCAGGGATGGTGCTTCCACCATCTCCCCGGGCAGCCCATTCCAATGCCTGACAACCCTTTCAGTAAAGAAATATTTCCTCATATCTAACCTGAACCTCCCCTGGTGCAACTTGAAGCCATTGCCCCTTGTCCTATCATCTAAGCATTTGGTCACTGTCCAGTTTAGGATAAAAGACAAAAGACAAAAATTAATGTAAAGATCTTACTTATAGTCCTCGGCTTTATCTCTGTGACAGAAGCATTTCTCAGTTTGCAGGAAAATTCTAGCTGCTATTCAACAGTGGCATAGTAGGGGAACTGCCTTGCCAGCACTACAGTGCATGAGCAGTACTGCTTGAGAGATTGCACACTCCCACCTGCACTATACTTAGTTCCAGCCAACACTAATCATTTCCAAGAGACATCTACTAACATGCATTTCCTCTCAAAATACTGACTAATGGTGAATATCAATACAGCAAACGGATAGGATATATCACTTGGATATATCTGTTTCACATAATAGAAGGATTTAACTTTAAGGAATTTGTGACCTAAAAAATGTTCACTGCAATTAATGATTAATTAATTACAAAAGTGCAGACTTTTGTTCCAATTACAGTTGTTACCCTTATTGTTGTGCTAAAGCAAAGTACCGGGCTTCCTGGTGTGGGCTGTTTGTTGTTTGTTTTTTTTAATGGAAGCCAAACAAATCATTCACTATAAAAGCTGGTTTCTCTTTTGGAGCCCTTTCTCACACATTTTCAGTGCCCCTTAACCTCAGGCATCTGCAACAGCAACACCTCTGCTCATAGCAGGGGAGAAGGTGAAGGGCTTCATCAGAAGCAGATGCCAAAACTCTCCATGCACAGACTGGGGCAGAGTGATCATCCACTCTCAGCTGCTGTATGACCTGACTGCTGTCCTGGAATCTTCTCCAGCCCCAAGAGGTTCGAGAACACTGTGCTGCTCAGAATATGAAGCCCTGATTCTCCTGATCAGCGTCTCACACACTGCAGAAAGTGCTGATGGGAAAGCAATAACACAAACAGCCAGATTTTGCCCTCAGTTATCCTTATGTCAGCTCAGTAACGGTGGTTGTATTATACAGGGCAGAAAGAAGCCCGTTTTATTATACCTTCATCTGGCCTTTTATTGAGTTCTTTTCAGTTTTCAAACAAGCATTACTGCGTAGCAGAAACACAATTGATATTTGTAAATGGTAGTTCTAAGGAAGGAAAACAGTAACATATTTCCAACAGATCTGTGTGAAAGACCTTATCTACAGCTCTTGGAAAACTTCCCAATAGCCAGCATCCCAAAGCACCAAAAATGAGATTCTAGACATCTTTAAGCCACCCTGTAAAATGGAAACATGCAATGGCATCAGAAAAATAAAAGAATAGGAGAATATGGAGAAGAAGGATCTGAGTGCTTTTGTATGTGAAAGGAAGAGAGCGTATGCAAGAAGAAACCTCTACAAACTTTTCTGTACTGTATGTGTTATTGACACCTCTGTGATTCATATTGGCAAATTGTATAAAAGATCTCAAAGCATTAATTAAAGTGTTACAAAATGTAAGCATCTTGGTCTATTAAGTAAATATCATTCTAACTCCTAAGCACTTATTGGGGCCTCTGTGTTTCGTTTACCAACATTTACAGATGGCAATGGGAATCATTCCACTGCCCTCAACGTTCTTTTGATCCAATTTTGATACCAATGCCGCAGAAGCTGGACAACTTGCCCAGTGATCCTAACATGAACTGGAGGGCTTTTTCTTTTCAGAGCAATCATTATAAATTGGTCAGTAAAATCTTTAAAAGACACTGGACTCAAGCAGCGAAATCCTGGTAGAATTAAAATCAATAGCAAAACTCCCTGTTTTGCTTCCAGAGTTTCACCTGGAGTTTACCTGCACAGGTCGTGCCAGCCACATTGCTAAAGCCAGAAGCAGTTGAAGAGCACTGGAAGCACAGCTCCAGATGTCTGAGTAAAGGAATCAGTCATTGGAGAGCATTTATAACAGCCAATAAGACACATGGATTTCTATATTTCTAATGCAATTAGAATTTAAATATGACTATGCAAATACCTGTACTCCGATTGGGATAAAAATGCAAGGATTTCCTATTCCTGCATTGTTACCCAGCAACAGCTGCAGTCTTACAATGGCAATCAGCCTCCTGAAACCAATCAAAATGCAGAAAATTGCACAACTGTGGAAAAAAGCTATGCGCTATTTACATATGCAGCATTACAGCAGTTTGATCATCTGAGACAACTCAGTTTTGTCACAATTTTGACACAGAATTGCTTATAGTACAGCAACCCTATGCAGGGAAGTTCTTCTCACTAGTAGACCACTATGCTGAATCACCCATGTGAACATGTATGTTCACCTGCTACCAGTCTGGCCACAGGATCCACTGCCTCATGCAACAATTGTTTCACTCACGCTGAAGCTCCTCCTGCCTGTTGCAGAAATTCTTCCTTCTTTCACATACTCAACAGGGTCAACTATTACCTTGTGTTCTGTCTCCTCACCAGCTCAAATTATTTGCCTTCTCTATTTGTCTAAAGAATAAGGATCAGTCTTTAAATACTAACTATCGAGTAGAGCTTGCCATTCTCTTTGGACACGTAGAGCGGAAGTCCAAGCATAATCAAAACAGGCTGTCAGGCAACGAGCTATGCCACCACGGCAAACATGTATAGGTGCTGAAGTATGTTCCACTTCTGGATCTCTAAAGTCCCAACACAAATATTGGATGTAAGAAAATTGTCATCCTTCACTGCAGTTGAAAGAACCAGCCCGCTTACAATCAACCTCCACAAAGTCACAGCTCCAGCCCTCATCCCTTGAGTGCAAACTAGGGAAGAGGACATTTACTTACCATATTTGAGGAACCTCCCCTGAAGTCCTGAATTAGTTGATAGCCTGGGCGCTACCAAAATACAAACATTAAACAGCCAATAGATCTCATGACTATAAATAGCTCTAATATTCATGTGGAGATTGACTTGGGTGACCATTGCACCATGCTTACAGTTCTCCTGCTTTCAACCCACAGCTACTGCTTTTAACTTGTGAGAGAAAAGAGAACTGTCCAATTCTGAATCAAGGAGCAGCTTCAGTTTTCAAAGATTTGTCTATTTTCCAAATATAAAAAATAATGAAAGATAGTTGTCTTTCTCTCTAAAATTGTCCATTATGATAGTCCTAGACTATCACAGCTACCATGATGCAACTAATTCTGCCAGAGGCGTCAAAATTTGCATATATTTTCATCAGACTTTGACTTGCTGTCTGGCAGCAGCATTTTCCCTTGCAAAAATTCCTTAGTTCTCAAAAGCGTTTGCTTTCCAGAAACTGACCGAAGCCAAGGCTGAAATTAATCAGAACTTAAGACTTCTTCACTTTGCACCTTGTTAAACTAGTCACCATAAAGTTCCACCCAGCCATGATAGCAGTACCAATATCTGCAGCAGCTCCACTGCAGAGCTCCACCTGCTCTGTGTTTATTGAAAGGCAGGATCAGCCTCATCCAATAGCCAAATCTTGTAGTTTCACTTTCTTGCATTGCTTTTTCCTTTTATATTTCTCCTTATATTTTCTTTTGCAGTTATGCAGTCACAGAAACCAGGACCTCAAAAGGTCACATAACCCATCCCTTTGTCCTAAAGCAAGATCAAATATATCAGATTGTATTGCCTCATTACTAAAAGTACTTTTTCTGCTTTTAAAGATAAACCCTTTTTTTTTTCTACCCCTTATCTAGAAAACTGATTAACCACATGGTTTTTCATAGGGTAGAAGAAATAAACAGTGTCACTCATTTCAAGAATGAATAACAACTGTAGCTTGTAACTACAGAGACTGACATATTCCTACACTTTCATTTCAAGAGTATTTTTAGCAAAATCATATATTCAGGAATTTTGTAATTAACTAACACTTCTGCTGAATTTTCAGCTTGCCACAGAGATCCACACCCGTACATTACAAAAAATCAAAGATGATTACCATTGAAATTGTCTGGAATGATGAAAGTACACTGAGTCTTCAGTATGCAGTACAGTGTATATCGAGAAGATGTCCTGGTTTGGAATAGCTTATCTTCATCTGTCCCCTGGACAGGATCACCTACATGGCTGCATTCGAGGCAAGTGGGAATTGTGCCTCACCTACAATTAGAACAGTGTGTCTTATCTTACAAAAAGTGGGCTTGATTCTTGTCTTGAACATACTGGTGTAAGACAGGACTGATGATGGAGAGTTCGGGGGTATATTCATCAATGTACAAGACGACTACACACTCTTCCCAACCATACACAAACCAACCTCTGACAGTTTGGGCTTTGTACTTACTGATATGGAGAGCACAAAAAGTAATAATCTTATTTGTTTTTTCAAAACACCGCCCCATAATTGTTCCACCGAAATCCTCAGTGAGAGAGAAGGTTTAAGATGTATTTCCCACAAGTTAGCCACGGAAGTCAGCACCACATCTTCACCCACAGCTGACCTTGACTCCCAGTGAAACAGCAGCCTTGTCTCTACAGAACGTCTAACATGCATATGCTCTTCTTGCTAGAAGCCCAAGTCATGAAACTAAACACCTTGTGCTAAGTGCTGTAAAAACACACAAGAAAAAGATGGTCCCTGCAGAAAAAGCACACCTGCTCTGTCAGTCACAGAGCCTTAAAATACAGCTTCAAGTGATTTCACATCTCACTATCCCCTATGACTCTGTCTTTATCTCTTCTTGACATTGCTGAGAACAATCTCATTTTGACGATGAGTGCAAAACAGATGTCACTGCATGTGTGATATCATGTGAAAAAATATCAAAACCTTAAAGGTGAGCAAAGATTCTATAAAGTGCTAAATCACATCAAACCTAAGAGTATTTTGAAGTTAGAAATGTGCCTGAAGGCCTGCTATAAAAAGTAGAACTTTTGGTGAACGAAGCTCTGCCTCTTTAAAAAGACATCCCAAATTTTGATTTTTTAATTTAAACTATAAATAATATTTTTTAATTCATAATTACATTTGTATCTCTACTCTGTGTTCACACCTGACATTCTGCCAGGGCAGCAGTCCTTTCCAAGTTACAGAAGTTCTTGCAGCAATACTTGGGTACGTTAAAAAGTAAGTCAAATCACTGGACACACTGAATTTACACTAGTGCTACAAAGAGAAGAGTTTGATCCCTAAGATCCCAGATGTGTCCAAGAGGATTTTTTGTCTCTCTAAGTGAACTGAACCTATCTGCCTCCTATGCACAGCAAACAAAATCTTATATTTTTCCATTTTATTTCTCTATCGGGCAGCTCAGTGTCATCTCTGATCCATGAATCCTAAAATGCTTAGAGTCAACACCGACCAGCATAAAGGTAAGCAGGAGACAGAGCAGCATGAGGTTTTGTTATGTAGACATGGAATTACTTGCTTTCATTATTCCACAGTGTCACTACTCATATTAAAACAAATGTTGTATTCCTTAATACAAAGTGAAGATCTACTAAACAACGAACCAATCTGAACTGTCCTACCCCATTTTTGTTTCTAAGTCGTGTTAACTGAAGTGCACAGCTCCCTCCTACTCCTCTGGACATTACATCTTTTTTTTACACTTTTTACTTTAATTTCTGTGATACTATAAAATAAGTTAAAATGGAAAGGACTTACTTGGCCAACCATAGAATCTCTCCATTGATACTGAATTCCTACTGTACCTTTTCTGATTTGCAATAGAAATATGTTTCTATGATTAAAACCAGAGTTTTTCAGAACAGAGAAAGCAGGTAGAAGTTTTTTTAAAAGATATTTTTCTGTGATACTGGCCTTTAGCTTGCATTCTCCTCCCACCCTTCTGACCTGTGCAGATGTTGTGGATTCCCTTTCACCACCTGATCCAACAGAAGAGTTGGCTCTTGGCTCTAGGGATGCTTCTATTCCCAGTGACATGTGGAGATGCCAGAAATAAAATTACTGGTACATGGCAAAATCAGGTGAAGTCACTATAGCTACAGCAGCATACTCTATCATCACATTTAAACAGAATTAGAGAATCTGATTTAAATACATTTCCTTTTTTTCTCACAGCCTCTCATGTGCTTTCACAATACTTGCACGCTACTGTCTAGACTGAACTTTGGACTTTATTATGGCTCTATCCTGATTTGAACCCCTTTGAGAAGAGGATTGGAGTGGACCTTCAAATATCCGTTCCAATACAAATTTTCTTCCATCCTGTAAATTATATACAGTATGGTCTCTATAGCAAAATAAGTTCTTGGATGAGCTGTTACTCCTATAGTTCTTTATTTCTTAGATCAGCATACAGAGTTTTAACATTTTATTAAGGCATATTAGGTACAAATGTTTTATGTCACTTCATCATAGCATGCTATCCCAGGTGCTTAATAATCCACCTGCTCTCAAAAAAAGCTATTTGCAAAACACACAAGAGGGAAACATGAATTATGCTTTATTCAACTGACTGGATTGCTTCTCTCGGTAAGTCAGGTCTTACCTTCTACAGCTATTCCTGCACAAAGTGAGTGATTAAAGCCAGCTCTGGTCTATTTGCACCCCCTGTACCCGTACTTGACCCTTTTGCTGGAAGATACTATTAACGGCTTATTGACAAATAAGTAGGTGACAGAAAAGAGAGAACACTCATTGAGTGGAATGAAAATGGACTCGTACCCCGCCACCCAGCTCACCAGGCAAAAGCTAGTAAAGATTCAACTAACACTTTCACCCCTTTTATTCTTTTTCAGGTTACTTCTCTGGTGGTACCATCAAACCAAAATCTCTTCAGGCAGTAGTGTCTGTCACAAAACTAAAAAGCATCATGCTATTTACCATCATATGGGAGCCCGTTCTTATTTTCCTTCCTCACTTTCTTTTCCTAGACGGACCATAGTAACAGGGTTTTTTTAAAAAAAACTCTAAAATTAGTGAGTAGCCAGGGTTAGAAATGCTAGTGCTAACACTTGCAGGTTTGCTCTCATGCCACACTGTCAATTTGCACAATGTCTTTTGTACTAGAAAAGATGCAATGCCTGTTACTAACATCTGAAAAAGGGCAAAAGGATCAGAATAACGGTGTACGGCAAAGCAGTGGCTAATTTCTATGCAAAGCTATCTATAATTCACAAAAGCATTTCACAAGACAAAAGAAGTTGCACAATATTACACAAGCAATGAGGTGTATCCAAATCTATTTTCTATATTCCTGCCATACAGTGACAAACCAGGAATCTCTACAACTGTAAATAAGCCGCAAGTGATTATAGTTATTTTATTGAATACAATTTTTTGACCATACAGGCTCAAATGCAGATGCCTAATGTTGAGACAATCCTCTTCCTTTCATGTCTCCTACCCAGAGACATGAGGCTTTCCAACAGTGCCTGCTGCACACTTGGAAAAACAAGCCACTTTGGTAGAATGTGCAGATCTTAGTCCCACTGAACTCAAAAAACTTGTAGGAGACAGTACCACATAAATCCTTTCAATTTCAGCTCCAGAAAAATGTTGACATGTGAGATTAACTTATTATTCTTGTTAATTTAAAATGAGATGTTTGGCAAATCAAGCAGTAGTAAAGTCGTATGAGTTTAACTGGATCATTTGATTTCAACCAAAACTATTTTGGATGCAACTGTAGTTTATTGGGTAACATAAGTTAAGGAAGTATGAAAAAAGCCATTTCTAATAGAAAATGAAACAATTTCATTCTTGAAGGAGAAATATTGTGATTTTTTTCCCATTATTATCCTACTTATAGCTTTTTATAATAATCTCAAAAAGTTCTCCAGCTTTAGTCAATACGCAGTTTATTTTCTCTCAAAACTTTATTTAAATAGTGAACTTGATCTCTGATTCAAATGCTTAGGCCCTAATTCTGTGAAGGTTGAAATTTTACCTATGAGTAGCAGACGAACAGACCTATGAGGTTCAATATGAGCCCCCAGGTGAGAATGTTGTAGGAGAATTAGGATCTTACCCTGCTATGTTCTGTCTATAAACAGACATCTTGTTTTCTAAAGCATAAGATCCCTCCCACTGTTCCTGGCAGGCATCTGCAATTACTAATATATAATGTAGCTGGTTCTCAAGATTTGCAGCAACACATTCAAAATTATTTATTGTCTCATATGATGCATATAGGAGTTTACATACTTATAGCAGTTGCATGCTCTTCATTTGCATGTAGATTTTTTTACTTATGTGAGTAAAATCCCTGTGCACAGTTGAAGGCAGCAAAAAAACTTCGAGGAAGATGAAGGAAGAGAGGCAACAGCTGAATACATTTAAAAGACTATTTTCTGAAAGCAGTTAGGATCTTACCACAAACGATTATGAAGGTATCAGTTACACACTGCTTAGTAAAGAGAAAGGCTGATTAATACAGATATCCTATGCCTTTGAATTTGATACTGTTTTGACCATTAGTGTTTCAGTGTACCTGTAAACAGGTGCAGCAACCTTCCTCTGGAGAGGATGGTAAAATGCTTCTTGGCTTATGTAATGGGTGTGATACCTCTTGGGAAAGACTGTTTTCAAGCTCACCACAACCAAGGGAATGGTTGTCACAGCAGTGACAAACTCAAGTTTCATATTGAGACCTTTGGGCAAAACGATAAAGGATTCAAGAATTCAATCGATAAAGCATGGATTCATAAATGTATTTTAAATTTAATTGCTTCAAAAGCCACACCAGAAAAGTAACTTAACAGCTGAAAAACCTAGAAACTAACACAAAATGCGTTCTTCCCCTGAAGAAATTCTCAGTGACTTCAGTGGAACAGGATTAGGCCACTGGCTCTGGAAACGTAGCCATGCAAATATACTGTCTCCTTGTACTAATAGAGCTGTCTGGCAAATTCTTTTTGCTGTTACCATGGCTCTAACATTTTGATGTTTCAGCAGAAAAATAACAGTTAAGGGGTTGTGTGAACACTAACTGAGACATTTTTAGTCATTTTAGGGTTAACAGTGAGGTCAAAATATCTTCTTCAAAAATGTTAAGCTATGATCTGAAATCTGTCATTCTCATCATAATACCAAAGATAAATTTTTCAGAAAAGCTACTGATTTTGCTTTCTCGGTTTCCAGTCCTCAACTTTTTTTCTCTTCATCCTTCAGCTGGCCAAAAACTGGGACAAGTGGGATCTTCTGACTTACTTCCATCCTTATGTCAAAATATTACAGATGAGTAAGAAAGGCGTCTGTTTCTCCTACAGCTAATTATTT